>VXBO01010503.1:775865-796100 GCA_013400135.1 Rhinoptilus africanus
CTTTACAATTACAGGTAGATGCTTTTGGGTCACTAAAACACAAATTCACAGTTTGCTTGGAAGATTTTTTGGTACTCTTGAAAAAGGGGAGGGAGAATGATGGAGTGAGGAGGCAATTCTTTAACCTGCCTAGAGTCCAAATAAAATTAGACTGCAGACCACAAATCACTCTAATTTTATAACCTCAAAAAACTTCATTGTCTTAATAATGATGGCTTAATAGGTTTAGAGCATATCACCCCAAAGATTGTGATGTCTCCAGCTGAGTCCTTTCTATAAGATTAAACTGCTGCACATTTCTCTAGGTGAAGGAAGTTATTTAAGTATTTGCTTAAATTAATAAAATAGCTTTGGAATGTCTAAGCTGTATGGATATTTTTGTGAGGGTTGTTATGGAGGTTTAGGAATTTAAGGTAGCCAGATTTTTTTGACGATGTTAACTGTTGATTCCATTGAATTAGTATTTCTGTCTATAGAAAATTGTAACTAACTATGCTAATTAGCTACACTATTATTTTACTATTAGCTGTACTAATACCAAAGGATTGCTATTTAAATCTTGACATCGGAGAATGCATTTTTGTTGAGTTTTTACCTAATAGAAAATTCAGTGTAATTTTCATGTAGTATCTTTTCTATGCAATAATTTAATATCAACTCCTTGTGTCACTCTAGGAGGTGGCAAAAAGAACGTTTGAAGGACAAAGAACATCAAACAGCTGAGGAACTTTCTGAAGAAAGTGACACTGAATTTGAAGAGGGTTTCAAAGTACCAGGATTTCTCTTCAAAAAGCTATTTAAGTATGTATTGTGTACTTTATTTTAATACTGTGCTGCTGTATGTTGTTAATAATATTAGTAGTAGTAGTTATGGTGATGTCTGGATGACCTTTGCTGTAACTTTTACTTCAGTGAATGATGCTTCAACTTGTACTTGAGTTGTTTCCGTAGGATTATTTCATTAAGAAAGGCTCCAGGATCAAACCTCAAAGAACCTGATTTCTTACAAGCACAAAATGCAGTTCCGTGAAAATACAGATGATAACTGGTTGATGTGAATACTGTGAATGCATATTAGCTAAGCTATGAATTGAGAAACTCTCCTTGTCTATTTTTATAAATGCTTTCTCTTATTGATTAGTGCTTCCTTTTAATTCAAGTGTGAAGTGGTAGAATAGCTTTGAAGAACAAGATGTTGGCAAATTGCAATAAATGAAAACAAGAAATGTAGGTGTTTCTGTGATTGGGTGGAGCGAGCAATATTTTCTGCCAGCAAAAAATACGGACAGCTTTTTCTTTAAATAACCACTCAAAGTCTACTCAAAGTAACTTATAATTCATATTATAAAATAGTCTTGAACATTTTGCCCGTAAAATTTTAAAATATGAAGAGTACATTCAGAATTCCTTTAGTAGATAGAAAACAATCTACAATTCATTCTTTCATCGTTTAATGCTGGATTTGGACATGACTGCTTTCTGTTTCAGTTTTCTTGAGACCGTGGTGCTCAGTGATACTTTTAAGTTCATCTCAAAAAGCTATTTACAAAAAGCAGCTCAAACAAGCTAGGAGCTGACAAGTTAACTTCATCCATAATCTCTCCCTTAGCTTTCATGCCTGATAGGCTTGAATGCGTTTTGTTGTCAACGTTTAGCACAGCAGGGAAAACATCTTTTTCAAAAGCAAACTCTCTAGAATCTTGAAATCAGTGTAGTAGAAAGCCCTGGTTTATAACCGGTGTGCGTCGTATCCCTTCCAACAGGCCCACTTAGTCTTAACCTCAAAGAAATTATTACTGTTGTCCTGCAGTTACTTCAGAAGGAAAGCACTAGCTCTGAAATGGAATTGGATTAATGACTTGGTTGCCAGGACCATACACAGCCAATATGTGGTCTCCAGTTGTTTATGCAAAGGTCCTGTAGAAGTAATCATCCTGAGAACGGATGTGTGGTCTGAGCAACCCGAAGGGAATTGAAATAAGGCAGACAACAAAAAATTAATCTTGGAGATATCAGCCTCGCTAATGAAGGGTATCCCTGCAAGCATGAGTCAGTTGGCAAAACTTCCTAAGTGGTTAGAAAGATCAATTGAGTTGAACGATTTGTCTGACTTGTAACTTACATGCTGAAATCTCCAATGTAGGAAGGCCCATAGTCAATAGGCATTAAACTTTCAGTTCTGAGCAAGTTCAGTACAAAACGTTGGAGGTATATTGACCCAAGGAGGTGTATAGCCGTGTACTGTAAGTGATCCTCCTGCATAGCTGAATTGAATTCTGAAAAAGTTAGCTCGCACCAGAAATAGTAGACCCTTCTTTGGTAAGCCTGTTAAAGTGGAGTGATCTGTTTCTTCCCTATATACTTGCCTGCTTTGAGGAACATTCAGCAAGGATACCATCGGTGCTGCTGTGGAACAAAACCAAACATAGTGAGCAAGACCAACTTAAAACATTGCCCTACGCAGTCTGCAGTTAGCCTGAGAGAATGCTGTCTGTATAAACAAGAAACCAGGTTTCTTCATTATTTGCTTTCAGTGTGTGATTTCCCTGATACCTCTGAAATGCGATTTTATCTCAGCAGCAATGCAGCTAAACTCTGCTAGCTACTGTGGTGAAATTTCAGTGGTACATCACAACATGATTGCTCATGTGAAGTACAGTCCAAACACAACTATTTTGGAAGAGAAGGCAACATTTTTATTTTAATTCTGTGGTAGTTCTGGGGTAAAAACCAAAATACTAAAATTGCTGCAACAAAAGTTTAAAGAGATTTTATTATCTCTCCTTTACAGCCACAAAAGTTATGGAGAGGAAGATTAACTTTTGCATAGTTGCAATTATTGCGTGTTTATATGATTATACAAAGAAAACACCTGCATCTTTTCCATTTTTAGATAACCTTAGAGTAAAATTCTTCACAAATTTAATTCTCTGCTGTGAAACTTTCTCAGGAGAAGGAGGAGAGGGAGAAAGATGCTTATAAATGCAGCTAGCTTTTAAGCACTGGATATAATCCTAAGAAATAATACAAAATAATATCAGGAAGTTCTTGAATGGTTGTCTTCTGAAGAGACATGCTGGACATTAGTCTGGGGGAGCAGCTTCTGAGTGGAATTAAGGTTCTCTGCAATTCTTTAATATTTCCCTCGTGAAGTGTTTTCTCTTCATGAAATGTAGTAATGGTAGCTTCTTAACCCAATTATAGCTGATGCTGTGAGCCATTTCATAGTTGGTTTTAGCTGCATTTTTAAGGTGAATTAATTTCCAATAAAAGGGGATTTTTTAAGGGCTTCTTGGTATAATGCAGTTGAGACACCAGCAGATAGTATGATGTCGGAACCATTAGATGTGTTCTTTGATCATCTTTTTCTAACTACTCAAGCCATTTGTTTGTCTCCATTTAGCATTCTTTAAATCCATACAGAACTCATCATAAATTGATTTTTAATAGTACTTAGTAGACACTATCGTCATTAGCTGTCAGTAGTCCTAAATATTACTTGTTCAAAGAATGAAACAGGATTTTGAAGTGCACACAAGACAATGCCTCAAAGCAAACAATCCCTATTTAAAAAAAACAAAAAAAATAGGATTTTACTCTTTGCAGTGCTCTGCACTCCAGGAACGCATGCAATCAAGAAAATTTTATCAGTAACCTTGTTCTTCTTAAGTTACAAGACACGGAAGGGCTGAAACACGCATTTTATTTTTTTATTGTATATTAAATACACTGCTTCTTTGTTTCTTTCTGTCCTGTTTTCAATTTAACCTGTACACGTGGAGTGTTATTCCTCCTGGTCTCAATATTTCACACCATTATAAAAAAGCATGTCCTACAGTGATTCTCCATGCAGAACCTTAGCTCCACCTTTTTAGCTTCCCATTGTAATTCTTTCTTTTTTTTTTTTTTCTTTTAACTGGGATATATTTTACATCGTTGCTTATACAAGTTCCAGTGAACGACTGGGTGTAGAAGCTGCCCTGATACTCTCACATAATAGTGCTCTGCTGCATCCCATTCACTGGAATAGTTTCTGTTGTTTTGCCTTCCAAAACATTTTTCCTTTCTGGCTTTTTTTTTCTTTCATTGGAAGAGACTAAATGTTATTAAATGAATTTATGTAAAAAGAAAGCCTGCTGTTGGCAGATGTGCTCAGTTTTCACAGTGGAGTATAAAGTCTGTACCCCTTACAAGTCAAGCTTTCCTTTCAGTTCAAGGTATATGTTCCGAATAATATAATTTACTATATCCTTACATCTTTTCTGGAAAGGTAATGCTTTGTTAGAATAGCTTTCCGAGTTGCTTTTAACACTTAAAATATACATGAAATAAAAAACCCTCTAATTACCATGACTATCAGTTTAATTAGAAATGTTTTAGTGTTGCGTAAAGAATGAAAGTCTCATGTAATGTCTGAGTGCATCAAAAATGTATGACCTAGTAAATACAGCACTCATGTAAAACACACATCCAGCATGTTACTGTAACTAGTATAAGAACCTTGCTAAATGATTAATTCATGAGTACTTTCTGTTATGATCTGTATTATCAAACATTTGCCATCTTCTTTTTCCTTGTTTTAGGTACCAGCAGACAGGTGTTAGGTGGCTCTGGGAATTGCACTGCCAGCAGGCAGGAGGAATTCTGGGAGATGAGATGGGATTGGGCAAGACCATCCAGATAATTGCCTTCTTGGCAGGTCTGAGCTACAGCAAGATCAGGACTCGTGGTTCAAATTACAGGCAAGTGCTTCTCTCCAGACTGTCAGTCTGTGGAGCTCAATTAATATTTCATCAGATGTATTGCTGGTGGAGGAGGGTCCTGTGAATTATTAATGACATTTCAATTACAATATTCCTTTAATTCTTTTAGTGGGGGACATCAAAGGAAAAATTTTACGAGACAATGGAGCTGTAGGGCAGGAAAAATTAAACATGTAACACTTTTAATGAATTCCAGGCATTGATGCTTCATTTTGCAGATGAGCCGCACTAGATATTTTGGGTCAATACAGTGTCTAAGGTTAGCTTCCACAAATGGATTGTTTACAAACTCAATTACATTAATATCAATAGTTTACACAATATGGAATTTTAAATTAGATGTAATACCTTTAGTTCCATTTATTAAATTTTACATTAAAATATTTGTTTTGGCAAGCCACCAGGTAAATGCTTTACAGGAAATAGCAAGCTGATTTGCAATGAAAGTCAGAGTTTCTGACAAGCAGGGAATTATCCATGCCAAAAAAAATAGTAGTAATAGTAAAAACACTAACTTATACAGAGTAATTTCCATCTACTATTTTTTTTCTGTTGTTGCTTTTCAAACATGTTAGAGTGACTGGCCTTTCTTCCAAGATCTCTTATGCTTTTTTGTTACTGAACAATGCTCTAAAATTCCTTCTTCATGAGTGAAATTACCGGAAAAGCTACTTGTTGGTGTCCTTGGATTTACAAATCCACGCATGAATAATACTTGATTTTTCTAGTTCTGTTGGCCTGTTTACCTGATGTAAATTACTACGTGCAATTAAGCAAATATCATAGTATTACATTAAACAAAAATAATTAACCTTGTAGAGAAGTATATTTAAATTACATTCAACGTGTACATGAATTGTAAAATAATACTTTAAAGAGAAAATGTTGCTGTCTTTTCTCCAGTTGCTTCCCACTGTAGCCTTTATATTAAAAAAAAGCCATGTCTTCCATCAACTCAGGCAAGTTGATTTACTTTGATATGGCTACCTGATTTAAGGATGCTACTGTACAGATTATTTGTGTAGTTGTGTTCCCTGCCCTAGTTGGAATACCAGTGAGTTGATGGAAATGCGTCAGGAGCATCTCTTGACATTGTTACACAGTTACAGCTTTAAGACCCTAAGGCACTACAGTGAAACTACAATAAAGCTTTGAAAAGGCCAAAATATAATTGCGCACCTAAGTTGCTGTGTTCTTTCTGCACATAAGATAATGTGTTCAGTTTCTTTTTTTTGGCTGGTGCATGTCATTAGGTCCATCGTGATGGTAATTCTGTGGGAAGAAACAAGGTTTAATTTTTTCATGAAACTTACTCTGATTTTGTTTGTCAGGCAGTGGTGTCTATACAACTTGATCTTTGCATAGTCAAGTATTTTCCCCATCTGCACTCAGAACTGGGAATACAGTAACACTGGCTAGATACCTTCTGTCTGAAAGCCATCTAGTCTAGTAAGCAGAAGACCTTCTGGTCAGTCTAGCTGAGAGGTGGGCATTAAGGGTGGACATAGCTGTGTTGTCAGCTTGTTTAAATGTCTTCCAGCCTGGCTCGTATCTCATTACCTTGATGTGTAGATGAGGGTAGCGTACTACCGTATGCATCTGGCACTGCAGGCTTTCCCAGCTTTAGCTGGCCTTCTGTGAGATGAAGATAATACTGGCATTCCTATGCAGAATTGCAAAGATTGTTGTATTTGGAGGCACTTGAGCATTAAGACAATAGGGTCACTTTTGTTGATATTCAAAATGCTCAGCTTTATTTTCTAGCAGTGAAGAAGGTAAGTAGAAATTTCCTTTTGTAAACACCTCCTGATTCCAGTGTTTTTCTGATTTTGAAGAAACCTGAAGGCTAGCTGAAGTAAGGAACTACTTGTTATGTGGAGTATAACTATTAAAAAAATTAAAATGTTTGTCTCACTTTTAACAATTACTGAGCCAAACAGCTGGGGAAAGCCAGATGTCAGGTGAGGTGTCAGTAGAAGCGTTGCAGCTATGGTGGTGTAAGGATGTCAGGGAAGCAAGACCTACAGAGGGGAAGGGTCTGTTGTTAGACAAGCTGAGATAGTTGGAACAAGCGAAAGCTTTCAGACTAATGGTCCCTTCACAAGAAAAAACAAAGCAGCAGCAAACTTCAAGTAACCCATCTCTAGCCTGTATCTAGGTTGAAATCTGTTGTTGAAACCTGTTGAAGGCTTGAGGCCCCACAAGTTTACTTCTTTCTAAATACATTATTTTGTTTAACAACGATGTTACCTTTCCCTACAGATTTCGCTTCATTTATTTGAGAGATCAGATGAGAAACTCTGCCATAAAGTTTACACACCGATTATTTACTCATCTGTGCTCCTCAAGATACTGAGATGTAATCATACCCATTAAACATTAAGGCTCAATCTCTGGGTGGCAGAGAGATTAATTTCCATGGTGATTACATAAATAAAAACCCATTGCCCCAGAAAACTTGCATTGCTCTTGCCACCCTGTTCTTTTATTTTCGCTGGGGTTTAGTTGTCATTTCAGTTTAATTTTGTGCATGGCACATAGAGTTGTTTATAATGCAACATGTTTTCCTGTGCTAATTTTTTGAGTACTTAAAGATTATAAATATAGTATGACTACAGCTTCCTTTTTCTTGGTAGTAAGTTGCAGGAATAGATCTTATTTGTAATTCTAATCACATCCAAGCAACTAAGAAATAATAATGTATACTTGCTGTGAATTTGGGTTTTATAAACCAACAGCAACAGAATAAGAAAAGGATTTGGGTATACTGATCATAGATGATATTGACCATAAGCTATTAGGACGATGCAACTGTGAAAAAGGGACAGAATACACTATGACAATATATTTGGGGTAGGAACAGGCAATATTAGTACCCTGGCACAAGGCACCAGTAAGACTTTGGTTTGGAATGTTATTAGTGTCACCTTTGTTCAAGGAAAACAAACATAAATTGGATGAGCAGCAGAGCAAATCTGTTGAGCGATGAGGAGAATGAAGGATGGATGCCTCCTAAGTGTAGCAAGCAGAAGTGTGTGGTTTGTTTAGTTTTGTGAAACAGCACAGACTGGAAGAAGTTAGATGACTCTCTTATATAAATAAATAACAACTCTCAAGAGAGGAATAAAATGTTGGCTAGTGGAAAGTGGTTAGAGGCAGACTAGACACAGAAGAGGTTTCACACAACTGAGTGGAGGGGGAGTGGATTTTCTGAAAATTGATCAAAGGAAGCGTGAATTCTTTGTCTAAGGTGAGGGGGGAAAAAAAAAAATGAGTAAACCTAGCGTATGAGCTTGTTTGATAACGGCCAGGGGAATAAACAGAGGTAACTTGTTAATACCCATGAAGAATAAGAAACCAGGGTGTTCTGGGAAAGTTGACTTTTTTCCTATAGATATTCTTAAATGCAGTGGCCTTTTTGTATAGATATTTTAAAAAGCAGTAGCAGAGGTTATTTGGATTAGTTTAAGCTATTTGTTGCATCTTCAACTTGAATTACTGGGATTTTTTTAATTGGACTATTAAGGGTTGTTACATAAGTTTGGGGTTTTTTCGTAATGGAAGAGATAAGCAACTTCCAGGTTGTCATTCTGTGTATGTGTAAGCTTTTAATAAAGAATATTATTTCTTAATATCAACAATTTCTAAAGGCATTAACAATTTTTTTTTAAAGCAAGGTATTGCTGGTGTCTGGCAAATCCTTCTTTATTGCTATATGTATGTGGTCCTGAATGTATACCATGATCTTTCGAATTGTTTATTTATTATCACTTGACTATTACATAGTCGGCCACACACAGATCAGTATGTGATAACTGTAGCCGTTGCCTTCATTTGCTGGGTCGTTTTGTCCTATTTTTTAAAGAGCAAATATATTTGAAAGATAACTACTAGTAACCACTTACTTAGTATATTTCCTATATGATTGTTGGTATTTGTGATGGTAATATTTCTTGTTTGGCTGTAGTGCAAGAGATTTTTCTCTTCTTAACTTTAATACACAGAGAGACTGTTTCAAAGGTCCTCAGTAGTTCTCAGAAACAATCATATGATTATCAATAAGAAACTTACGAGACAGTTTAAGCCCAGCTCAGACCTCAACTTCCATGGATGATATATTCTGCTGCTTTAGAGTTCTTGTCTTATCTGTAAATTACGGTGATAATAGTACATTGTATTACCAACATGAAGCAGAACAACTGTGTGTAAGTCCATTTGTGAGACTCTAGCTACACATTCTTTTTAATAGAAGCAATAAAATAGTTGTTTGTTAATGATTTATTTTCTCTTATAGAAACAGCAGTCACTGAAACCTGATTTGTATTACCACAGGAGGAAGTTCCCTTATGCCTTATTGTTTGGAGCTTTTCTATTTCTGTGTTTATCTTGATAGATGCATCCATTAACTGTTCAGTGAAAAGATTCTTATAGCAGTACACCTTTCATCTTCCTTTAAAAAGAAAGACTTCTAGAAAAACAAAGTGCCATTTAATTTCCATAGCTCTCATATTCCACTTCAACTATAAAGTGTGTCATTTTAATATATGTGTATTTTAATGAGCCACTTAATATAGAGTATTTACTTCATGTTAAACTTGTTTTCTCTTGAATACTTTATTTTAGGTACCAGGGATTGGGTCCAACAGTGATTGTTTGTCCAGCTACTGTGATGCATCAGTGGGTAAAAGAACTCCACACTTGGTGGCCTCCATTTAGAGTCGCCATTCTACATGAAACTGGTTCTTACACCGACAAAAAGGTAATGGTTGATACCTGTTTTGTAATTACAGAAGCTCCTCTTGGTTTTTCTTTTCTTTTTTACTTTTGTGCTAGCAAAAAAAAAAATCCCCTCTTTCTGAATGTTTCTCAAGAAAGGGTTCGTGCTCTTTCTCCAGTTGTTTTAAAAGAAGAAAAAGTTCACTGTCTTGTATAGATTTGTTAGAAAACTGAACAAAAAGGGATGACACAAAGTACATTTATATTACAATATAGACTAGCATTGCCTGAACAAATTAAATGTAGTAATGGGTTTCTTGGTTGAGCTCTGCTTGTACTGTAGTCCATGCTAGAAGTTCATGACAAAGACTGTTTGTATACCAGATATAAGCTTCGAGTACTGGTGAATTCTTCCTTCGCACTTTTGTGCATCAGTATGTCATTGATCTAATATTTAATGTTTTTCTTGCACAGGCAGTTTCTCTTCAGTTGATCGGTATGTCAGTTGCTATCACCTAGTCTCATTTTCTTTAATGACAGTGTTACTTTGTTGGTTTTCTTTTTTTCAAGCAGTGCCTTTCCTGTCTTTTAATTTTCTTGGCCAGTCTCTTAATATGCCTGTGGTTGACAAGCCTGACTTGTCTGAAGCTTCAATCCTTGGTACCTTGCAGGAACAAAACAGGGAAAACTTAGATTTCTGTTTTCCCTTGCCTTCCTCTTTCAGATGCTTAAATGGATTTTCAGGATTCAGCAAATTTCTCTTTAAATATTTATTGAATTTCTTGTAATAACATTAAAATGATATGGTGCTTAATTGCACTTGATTAAATGTATTCTGAGGTAATTGATGCAGTTGCAGTACATGGCCAAAAAGGAATAGCATACTCTAACGTGCTAATAGCTTCCTGTTGTTCAATTAACTTGGTATGTTTTCAAGCCCTAAAAGTCTGTTGACCTCAATAACATGCTCACATATCTTCCTAAATTAAATCGTGTGTGCTTATTTTGGGGTATTCATTAATTAATGCATTTGTCTCAAATTTTCCCATCTGCAGGAATAGTCAGGTTTTCAGGACTTCACCTTCCCATTGTCCTCCCACAAATGCTTACTTGACAACTTAAAATTAAGGAATTTGTATACCATACAATTGCTTTAGATAGGCTCAGTTCTCTAATTCTGCCCTAGTGCCTCATCATGCGAGAGCTGCAACAGTATGCTTTAAAGAAGTGTCGCTGCTGATGTGGTCTTCACCTTATGCACATGTTTTTCCTAGGTGCCTCTTAATCAGAGAAGAGCAAGCTTATGACTATAAGTTTAAAAAAACCCAACTCTCTCCCCCAACCCCCAGAAAAACCCCAACCCTATCACATGAAATACAGGCCAATCCTGCCTAGAATTTCTTTTCAATATACGTTCTTTCTATGAATAAGTTACTGCTGATCTGATCTCATGACAATTCCATTTTCTGATAACCCATGGCATTACAGGAGACTGCTTTTGCATGTATTAACTTTATAATACTCATACAGGGACCATTCTAGTCTTATTATGCTCTGGCATGAGGCATAAGTTTGAGAAATAAATAAGAAAATTGTGGTTAGGCCGCATAAGAACATAAATTTGTTCTTTAATAGAGCTTAATTTTACATGGTCAAAGGCCAACTAGCTGTATACCTGTGATCTCAGTGTTGCATGGACCTGTTTGGAATTAAACTGACATTTACATGATTTGCCTGTTGCTCTGTTAGTATATCACAGTTTATCACAGAGTAAATGAGAAGAGTCTTGTGTTGGACCACTAACTTCCAAGAAGACAGGATTGGGAAACTGAATGCCGCTATTTGATTTTGGAGTGAGAAAGGTTACTTCAGTCCCTGGGCTAACAGATGTTAGAAGTGTCTGAACCAATGGAAGACCATACTTGTTCCTCAAATTAGCTGAACATCAGCATTATCCTGTAGTAGTTGGCCAGTAGGTTGTTCGTGGTGAAACAGTATTGCAGCTTGTTCTGTAAAGGCCTATGAAAGAGGGACAAATTATTTCTAAGGAACAGAGAAAGATTAATCTTAAAACTCATGCAGGAGAATTTTTGAGGAAAAGAGTTAAGCAATGACAGGTGTCCCATAAGCCAAGACAGTATTTCATAGCAAAAAGAGACAACAGCTGAAGTTTCATTTGATAAAACTTAAGTTGATCTTTTAGGTGAGATGGATCTACATAATTATTACCATAACATTGTCAAGAATCCTGAAATATTGACAAATACTAGATCTTTCAGTACTGGTGAAATTATATGCTTTTGTGGATAGGTATTTTCTGTTGCACCTTCTAAAGTATCTAGCCATCAACGCAACATCCTGTCTCCCAGTTCTGTAGACTTGCCCATGGAAGTATTTGCTTGACAGAGAAGAGTGGGGAAGAAATCTGTTCCAGTTTTTTATCATAAATTGATACTGGCAATACCTTGCACATCTTTTTGGTTAGTGACAATTCTTTAATGTCACAAAAAGACTTCTCAGCAGTGTGGTAAGTGAAAGGCTCACAGATCATAACCTTGCCATATCCTCTCTTCCCAGTTCCTTTTGGTTTTCTTTGCAAGCAACTTTAGGATTTTCCACAATAATAATAATAAATAACAGCCTGAATTTTGAGTACCAGATTGGCTGCAAATCTGGTCAGCCTGTTTCAGGTGTGTCATTGAGACGTCCTGCTTAGGTGTCTCTGCTGCTATAGTATTTGTGTAGGTTTTTAGCGTATGTGATGCTTCAAAAGAGAGACTACTGCACTCCTTTGCTAAAATAACAATGGTAGACAATTTTGTCAGTAAGAGAGAGCAGTGTAAAGTTCCAGTTTCACCCCTTGAAATATGACTATTCATTTAAAGGCCTTCAGCTGCCCACAAGGGAAGGTGGGTTGGTATTCTAGATGGTGGAAGTAACACACAATAGCAAGTTGGATAGGTTTCTAAGACTTTAAAGCTAGTTTAAGGCATTTGGATTAAATGTAAAACTTGGGTTTTTATTATTATTGTTTGGTTCTTCTGTGATGATAAATGTGCATAAGTTGGAAGCAGTAGTAAGAACCAGATTTAAGTAGTAGTCTTGCCCTATGAAGTCAGCTTTCAGTTTGCAAAACATACATGTCTAAATATATCCTGTGGTGCTGTCTTAGGTTATTAACCTCCTACTATGGTTTACACTCAAATCTGATGCAGCTTAAAGTGAGTTGTAAATATCAAGTTCTCTGAGTTGTCTAAGGATGAGAGAAAATAAAGAAGTAAATCTAATGTAGTGTATCATAAATATTGTTTTATTTATGGTATAGAACAGAAGATAAGGGGAAAAAAGCTCTGTAAGTGTAGGGGGGGAAAGCCACTGTACAAAGAGTTGTTCTGTTTCTAAACTTCCGATAGAATGTAAGGGGCAATGTGAACTTTGGTTATCTTGGTTTAACATTGCACACGGAGGGAGGCTGTATTTTTAAGATCAAGGCTGAACTTTTAATTTCTTGGTCTTTAGAAGAGGTTAAGCTGAGTTTAACAATTCTTGCTGGTGGTACTCGCATAGCATCTGTAAGGCTATAACTTTACGTTCGCTTATTCTTGTCAAATGTTGGACACACAGTGCAGCCCTCAAAAGCAAGTGTCAGTTCATGATGCTTGCATCCGTGGAACCATTGATTTGAACGTGACTTTGCACACTGAAGATTTTGGACCTTCTAGGCTCACAGTAGAGTACGGAATTTACATGTAAAGAAAATAAGCTGCAGAGTTTACAGTTACTGGGGTGGCTGCATATGGAACCTCTTTTTTAGCCAAAGGTTCTAATTCTGAGTTAAGGATCAGACTCAGATAAACTTGAGATCATGCCACAAGAAGTAGCATTCTTGTTAAACATGTAGTAAGTGCTTTAGATCTTTTTATTACAACTTTTACATTATTAAACATTGTAATGTGTTCTTTTGAAGCCTCTTCATGGTGCTATTTAGATTGTTTTGTTGGGAGCAGGGAAATAATAAAGAGGTTTTATAGGTTGAATTTATGGATCTCTGGGCTTAATGGTTGGCTGTGGGATAGTGATAAGCCTGCTTAAGAATGCATTTTTGATTCACAAGTGATATACGGTTATGTAAGTGACTATATATTATTTCTGTAAGTTCACTCTTGTCTTAAAGGTATCTGAATGTTTGGAGCATTTCATAGTTCTCACTAGTCTAGTCCTTTAAGTTCAGCCTTAACATACACATTTCTGTTTAAGAAATTTACCATTTTTAATACATATTATAGAACAGTTCACGTCTTCTTAAATATTTTTTTAAAAGACTACTTTACACTAAAAAAGATAAAACTTATTTCTCTAAGCATGCATCAAAAAAATGGGCCTGTTTTTGTAGCTTCAGAAACAAACTTGTAGCTACAGCAAGGTACTAACAGGAAAAAACCACTTGCTAATTTCCTTGGAATAAATCATAAACATGTTAGCCTTAAGAAATGGTGCTTGCCACAGATGTTCCGTCTTTGTACATTGTGTGTGTCCCAGTGAAGATAAGGCAACACAATCAACTTATCACCCTAACTTAGGAGAAAATACTGTCCTTGAATTGTAAAGGCTTGAAACAGCTGTGCTGAACAGAACTTCAAGATCAAAATTACTCTACTCACATGTGCCTCTATTCATTATCATCTTTTAAAGGCCAGAGTTCAGAATTTGAAAGCTAGATTCTGCTGTATAATCTTTTGGCACTAATATTTACCTCTCTCAAGATGATTTTGGGGCCGTGGGTGTGGTTTTTGTATTGATTTCTTTCTCTTTTTTTTCTTTTTTTTCTTTTTTTTTTTTTTTTTTTTTTAGTTTAACAGTGCATGCCCTGAAATCATTGAATCATAGAATGGTTTGGGTTGGAAGGGATCTTAAAGATCATCTAGTTCCAACCTTCCTGCCCTGGGCAGGGACACCTCCCACCAGACCAGGCTGCTCAAAGCCCCATCCAACCTGGTCTTGAACGCTTACAGGGATGGGGCATCCACAGCTTCCCTGGGCAACCTGTGCCAGTGTCTCACCACCCTCACAGTAAAGTATTTTTTCGTAATATCTAGTCTAAAATCTTAAATATGCCTGAATCTAACCAAACAGGAATTGTGAATTAAAGAATACATAATAAAATAGCATGAATTCTGAAATGCCACAGCCTCAAAACAGTGTGTATCCAATATTAAATTTGTCTTTAAATGCCTTATCATGTCTTAAAATACTTAAAATTATTCCAAAAGCTGCAACTGAAGCAAAGGCAACCTCTGAGAAAGTACCCAGTGCAGTAAAATGAGTTAATAAGTGTTGTAGTGTGAGCTGATAAAATTGTGTTGTTGTATTTCTTCATTGTCAGCACAAATCCTTGTTTATTAAAAATTTAGCTTGAAGGAAACTTTAATTAATTACAAGTTCAGTAAATCCTGACTAGGATTCTGCTGTGGTGTGTTTACAGTGAATGGCCTTCACGTGCCTGTGTTTCACTTCTGTTCTCTCTGCTACCTGACAGCGTGATTTATGGCTGTTGTTTTCTACTAGTCCACTGTTTGCCCTCTAGGAGGGATTGGTCTCTTGAGCCTCCATAATAACAGCAGCACTTTCACAAAACATCTTTTAATGACAACAGTGTAGCATTCTGTAAGTCAGGCTAATTGCAGGCATACCCTATTAATTGCAAAAACTAGGAGAGGTTACATATTTTACAAGCTTTTAATTTGAAATCGCCCGAGATGATTTGTCTGTAGTGTTTGGGTAGAGGTGGCTCCAATATTCTATGACAGGCCATTGCTGAGACTCCAGGACATGGCTGCAGACTACAGGCAGTGTACCAGGTAGAATTAAGCTTTGGATGTCCTCACCCGCCTAGAAATCCTACTCTGTCCGTAATACAAATTGTTCTAAAGACTGCATATTCTCTTGAGAATCGCAATGTCAACATTAAATAACGTGTCGTGGTTTTATCAGGAGATGATAATCACAAAGTAGAAATTCTTGAACAGTCAGTTGCAGAATTGCTTTTTGAATCACGGGATATGTCTGAGCAAGAAATTTTACAGTAAGAGATTGTGAACTTTTAACCCCATTTGTGTCTTTGAGATGGATTTTTCTCTTTTGTTTTTGTCAGTTTTGTTTTGGTTGTTTTTTTCCTTAAAGGCACTTCTAGTAATATGGGTTTTGTCTTTCCTTTAGCAAATTCTGTGGTGTTTCTACTTTTTTTTTTTTTTTTCTTTTGCATTAGGTATGGTTGTTTTATCCAGAATCCCCTCCCAGCCCATCATCTTCTATTTAAGTCGTCTAGATCTATATGTGGAGGATAAATGCAAAAAAGATGTGTCTTGAATGCTGTGGAAGGTGATACAGACTGTCCCTTCCCTACATAATTTACAGCTATAAAGACTAGTAAAAACTTAGGGAAAGGGTATGACTTACAAAAGAAACACAAAATGTGAAGATTAATAACAAATATATTAATCCTATTAATGAGAATGGTTGGACATAATTTAGGATTAACCAAATAGATTTTTGTGATTGTTTTTCGGTTTTTCACTTGTTTGATTTTCCTCTAATGTTCTAGATCTTGCGTGCAGTACACAAAGCTGGGTTTGCGAGGTGAATATAGGAGAATTTGAAGAAGCCAATTTAACCAAATTTAATGTTTGTGTTTCAGACATTGTCTAAAAAAGCAAATTTTTAAAAAAAAGAAGCAATCCCACTGTTTCATTCTAACCGGTTTTCAGGTCAAGTTCTGATCTGTTATACCACAGTATTCAAGTGCTTCATGGTTTTACAGATGAGCTGAGAATCATATAATCAAAGCCTTGCCTATACTTACTTTCTTTTCAAAGTAAATTATATACCTGCTTTTTCAAAACTTTTTGTGTGTACTTTGCACAGCAAACCTGTAGTTCAGTAGGTCTGAGTTTTCTGTCTCACTGTTACTGACAACATGTACCTTTTCCTTTTAGGTGAAACTAATTCGTGAAATTGCTTCATGCCATGGAATTTTAATTACATCTTATTCATACATTCGACTGATGCAGGATATCATCCACAGATATGACTGGCATTATGTGATTCTGGATGAGGGTCACAAAATCCGAAATCCAAATGCCGCAGTCACACTTGCATGCAAGCAGGTACTTTATCAAAAACAAATTAAAGCTTTTAAGCGCTGTGTGGGAGGTTCCAAAATCTAGTAGCCTGTATTACTTAATGATAAAAATACATATTTGAGCATTAATAAAGAATAAAAGCGTAAGTCATAATGGTCTATACTAGACTGTTTAATTTACTTAATGTTTCTAACAAATTTACAGAAATACGGTACAGAAACAAAACCAGAAATGTTAAATTGTGTAGTAATTGACCACTAGAGATAAATGTCAAATTGCTAGTGTTCATTTTCTGATAACCGTTTATGGACAATATATGTGGAAAGCTGTTTATTTCAGGAATATTTCAGGCCACATATTTTAAAATGAGTATTGATTGATGGTGAAATTGAATAGCCTCTGAGTCTGGAGGGAGGTTAAACCATGAACCGTGAGCATAACTTTCTTTTGGTTTTGTGCTTTTTATTAATAGTTCCGCACACCCCATCGAATCATCTTGTCTGGCTCACCTATGCAAAATAACCTAAAGGAGCTCTGGTCCCTCTTTGACTTTGTATTCCCAGGGAAACTGGGAACACTACCTGTGTTCATGGAGCAATTTTCTGTTCCAATAACCATGGGAGGATATTCCAATGCCTCTCCTGTGCAGGTAAATGCATCAAAAATGTCTGTTTGCTGGAAGGAAACTGTTATGTTTCAAAACTGACTTTTAAATGTACCTTATGGTGTGCGTTCCAGAGACTAACAAAAAAGAGTTGCACATGTGTTTTATTGCTCTGTGTGTGAAAAGAACTATGTGACCATTCGATTTGGGTGGGGGTATAGCTTATACACAAGTTTTTCTTGTCAAAAGCCCAAAAGTTTAAATCATTAGAAGTATTATTTGATATGAAGTACAGAAAAGCACGTTGGGGTGGGAGGTGACTGATCTCATATTTTGATGTATTTAAATAGAACTTTCATGTTTGATATCAAGCTTTGGCAAATTACGCAATAGAGGAATTCTTAAATCCAAACTGAAAACTATTTTCATTTTAAAAAGCTAAACTAGGCATTGGAAGTCTGAAAGTAGATAAACTATTTAATTTTTAAAGCAAAAATTATTTGGAATTTTATTTTGAATAAGTAAGTCGATCTCTGTAGTTGTGTTTCTCAGTATTTATGACTTCTTTCATTTTTCAAATTAGCTCTTAGATAAATTGTCTGCATAATAATCTGCAGGCTGTTTCATATAAATGCTAAAAAACTTGTTTCCTTTTAAATATTATTTGTAATGTTTTGTACACGTACATTTCTAAAGTTTTATTTTCTTTTTGAGTTTAAGTGCTTCCCTTGTCTAAAGCTTAGTAATTTACTAAATAGGACAGCCAATTTGTTTTTTACATCTCAATAATTTATTATATTCTTTGTTTTGCTTTAAGAGAAATGAAGGTATTTTTAGCCATTATGTACAGTTAATACCCATCTCACACATCCATTACCCATTATAGAACCATATGCTCCATTTAAGGCCAGAGTGACCTTTAGTTTCTGTGATCATGGGGATTTTCTTGTAGTGATTTTTTTTTTTAATAGTCTCAAGCGGGCACTAATCTTCACTTATTGTCTAGTAACCACCATTGCTGCAGGGTTCTTTTTTGATCTTCAGTGTATGTATTAGCAGTTTTTCATGAGGGTTTTGGTTTTGTGCAAGCCTGTATTTACTGCATAGATTGTTTTCTAAAAGAAATCTCATTTCTGTTCTCTCTTAAATTCCACTAAATTAGGAAAGGTAAGTTGTCGGTATATAAGACTACTTATTTATTCAGTGTTATTGTTACTAACATGAATTTTATTGCAATACATATTGTGGTGAATAAGTAACTATAGATACATGTAAATCATAAACATGATACATGTAAATCATAATTTTACAAGGACTCTCCTATTACCAGTTACAGAAATTTGCTTGTTGATAAAATTAATACCAAGAACCAAAATAGAGGTTTTGCTTTTTCTTCCTTTTTCAGGTAAAAACTGCATACAAATGTGCCTGTGTGTTACGGGACACCATAAACCCCTACTTGCTGCGAAGAATGAAGGCTGATGTAAAAATGAGCCTTTCACTTCCAGATAAAAACGAACAGGTTTGCTAATCTTTACTATTAGATCAGAGCCCTCTTCCTCCCCAAAATCCAGTCTTTCATGGACATTTAGAAATTGTTTCTGCTAATAGCAGATGAAACACTGTTTTAACTAAAGATAAGATACAGAGCTTTCAAGTTGCTTATTATTTTCACCCGTTTTCTGAGTATTAAATGGTTGTAGTCTTGCAGGGACTATACAAGTACGCTTTCATCTGAAAAACAAAGGATATATGAAGTGCAGTCAGGTCTGTTGAATGCTGTCCTCACAGGTCACAGGTGCATACAGATTAGTTGTCTGGGGAGCGTGTCCTATGGTGCATCTCTTGGACACTTCAGCAGTGTTTCCTGCTGTAAAAAGGTTAATTCAGGTAGAAAAATACCTGATGGCAGATGTTCATATTGCAAGATAGCTGGACCTGTGTAAATTCTAATAAATTTCCAAAAGACTAGCCTTTTGATTAAAAACTTGTTTTCTCTACAAAGAGGTGGGGTATTTTTTAGGAAAGTAGAGGAGGTTGAAAAGGATTATTTAAACAAATCGGATTCCTACAAATACTCACATCTAGTAATTATTAGATTCTTCTGCCACTCAAGTTTCAGTGCTTCAGGCTTTCTTGTCCTCTGCTTGCCCTTTTCCTTCCTGCCTCCTCCCTCTTAAATAAAAGTGGACATGCCTAGTCTTTGTACGCCAGTGCTGAAAGGTACATAATAAATTAGTAGGCCATACTCTATTTATGCTGTGCAGTCTAGTGATCTTTTTTTAATCAAATTTTGAATTTTTATATACTTTAAAGAGTCTGGGCTATTTACTCTTGCAGAATGCAATCATAAACCGGTTAAACAGATTTAATTTTTGTCCTTATCAATCACAGGGCATTACATAAGTTTGACTAACGGCATAATGTTGGGTGCCTTGCAGGATGTGAGGAAGTGATTTTGTTCCATTTTAGCCCATGAGACCATCTAAAAAATCATTATGTGCTCACACTCAAAGGCTAATGACAGAATAGATTACGTGTGCTAACCTAGTTTTCCCATGAGGTACTAAGAATTTGCAAGTTGTGAGGGACATAACAGACACAGAATGGAAAGCGTTTCCTATAAGCATAGCTTTGAGAGAATGATAACATTCCACAGTTACCTCATTAAAACTGGAAAATGGCAGCACTTTGAAAACTAAAGCAATTTGAGGGGAAAACTTAACAACTGGGAAAGGGGACAGAAAAACCCGTGAAATCCATCTTAATGGTTATGTTCATTCTCTAAAAAATCAAAGTTTTTTTATTTCTAATGACTTCTATACAGTATCTTTTAACTTAGTATTTCAGTATGTCAGATATATGGCAAGCTTCATTGTAGCACATTGTAGAACTTTAAAATTTACTGTATTTGAAGTTTACAGGTTGGGCTTGAGTGGTTCATTTGTTTGTTTTGGTAGGTCCTCTTTTGCCGTTTGACAGATGAGCAGCGCCAAGTGTATCGAAATTTCAT
>VXBO01010503.1:796115-807514 GCA_013400135.1 Rhinoptilus africanus
CAAAATTTCATCAACTCTAAAGAAGTTTACCAGATTCTCAATGGAGACATGCAGGTTTGCATTAATTAAGGTTAATGGGAGATAGAGTTTAATGGATAAAGTCACTGACTGACCTTCGCATTCTTCTAGCTGGAATCTGAGCAGAAAAGGAAGCAAACACACTGATCTCAGTTCTGCTTTTGTGGATGTCTGCTTTTAACTATCAGAAATGTTCCGTGCAGTATACAGAGTTAGTGATCCTTTTGTAGTGGTGTGACCAGGTAAAAGTAGGAATGGAACGGCCTTTGCAATGTGTTTGTGGTGCTGGGAACAAATTATGGCTTGTTGGATGAGCTGCTGTAGTAACTCTATGAGTGCTTTCAACCAATTGCAAAAGTGAAACAAAGGAAAAGAGGAATTTGACCTGAGAGTACAGTTCAGGTACGATAACTTTGTGATGAAGCAGCTGATGATGTCACAGAGTCTTAACATACAGCAGAGCATCCTTTTTATTGTTTAACTAGTCACTTCAACATCTTTTGCCTCCATCCTCACAACATAAGTGTTGAAATTGCTGTGGCCAGGATGACAGCAGTAATTGAAATACAGTTTCAAATGTCTGCTGTTCCCTGTGATTCCTACATGTCACACATCTGGTCCACTTGACTTCTGTATGCATGCAGTGGACATTTTTCAGTCCCATTTTACCTGCAGGATACAGATCTACTGTTTGTAAGAGAAGTAACGTCTTGGTTATAATACCTCATTTCCTTGTCTTGTGCACTGTGAAATCCCTTCTCTACTCACTCCCCATGTCTCCAGTTAATTGTATGGTCAGTACAGCCATGTGTATTGCAGTGCCATACAAAGCAGATGTTGGCCTTATCACTGGTTTGAGTTTTTTATTTTTCCAGATCTCACAAAGGTATAGTAGCCAAGTTTTTTCAGGTGCCTAGCCATTTTAGTTATCCCAATGAAAATTATTTTAAGAAGCTTGATCTTCAAGAGGTGGTTTGTACAAGAATATCTGCAGAAATTTCTCTAAGATGTTACAGAATGAGCTATCATATTTGCTAGACTTCTGAAAATTTTGAACAGTAAATGTCAGTGTTTTTATTAGATGTTTTGTGATGACAGCAGTGAATCCCAACAGAAAAACAAAAACCACACTGTAAAAACAAACCATAAATTATGAGCAGGCTCATCCAACTTGTAGTGATAGAAGATTGAGGGATTTGGTGTTTCAAGCTCGTTCATTTTTATGAGTGCCCATTATATCAGAAGGATAAATAACACTTGTAGTAGTACTGAATGAATAACTGAACAGAACCCTTCTAACATGGCATCAAAAGTGGTAATTTTCAGCTTCATATGTTTGTTCAAATACGTTTACTTATCTGTTCTTTGGTACTGTGCATTCTGATGGGTCTACTTGCATGGTAACTTGCTATCCTCAAGGTCTGTCTTAAGTTAGCTGATAATGTGGCAGGGGTTGGAAGGAAGGACACAATAATTTCAAGTAACAAACTTTGTGGAATTTTTCCTTTTGAGTAGGAAAAATTTGACTATGAGTTCCAGCTAGGGATTGCTTTTGCTAATGTGGAAATTGTTGCAGAATTCTCTTGTCACCAGAATTCTCTTAACATTGTTTTTTTCCTAAAACTTTCCATGAAACGAATATTACCGTTCATTGGCTTCTCTAAAGAGCAAACCACTGTTAAAAACAAACTTCTTGATGATGACTGGATTAATCATTAATCAATCACTGTTTATTTTTCTCAACCACAACCCGTATAGATACAAGTATTTGTCAAGAAAACAAAAATATTTTTCTTCTGTATTCTTTAGATTTTCTCGGGACTAGTAGCTTTGAGAAAGATTTGCAACCACCCTGACCTCTACTCTGGTGGTCCCAGGATTTTGAAGGGTGTACCAGATGCGGAAGTGGAGGAAGCAGATCAGTTTGGATATTGGAAACGTTCTGGAAAAATGATAGTGGTAGAATCCTTGCTGAAAATATGGCACAAGCAAGGTCACAGAGTGTTGTTTTTTACTCAGTCAAGACAGGTAAGACAAGTACTTGTTTTTAGTTTTAGTTATTACTAAACCTAAAAAAGTGTATGTGTGTGCGTCCCAACAAAACTTGTAGTTAGAACCACCTTTTGCAGTGTCCTCAGAAAATTAACATCTTACTGAAAAAAAAAAAAAAAAATTACTAATGTTTTTGGAATAATTGGAGACCAGTTCCCAAGTTCAGTAAGTTTTCCTGGAATGACACAGCGTTGTGACAGTGTCGCCTAAATTCAATATACTGGATCAAAGCTGGTGTCAGTTATACCCATATAATACCAGGCTGAAGCAGCGGTGATGTATTATTGTCCCTGCTGTGTAGTTTCAAGATAGAATTGGTAATCATTTTGCTCTCGCTGTTCAGTGCATGTGCACATGGAATCCTCAGGACTGTGTGCTTTGGGCCAGCAGCACAGACAGTGACTTTCATTTGTTTTCCTTATGTATTCATAATTTTGTCTTGCTTCCATGCATTCCCTTAGCATGCTGCGCCATTTACTTCGTTAATTCTCTTGAGACCATGGCTCTGGATTTCCCAGTTATTTTTCTGATCATTTAAGATTCACAAGTTCTTAGTTGTCATCTTGTCTGTTTGATTGTCACTGCAGTTAGTATCAGAAATTCTTATGACTTGATCAGACAGTTGCTCAGTCTTCACATCTGGATTTCATTAGATTTTCTCCATCACCACAGATGCTGCAGATACTTGAAGTCTTTGTGAGAGACAGAAACTATTCCTACCTCAGGATGGATGGCACCACAACAATAGCTTCCAGACAGCCCCTTATAACAAGATTTAATGAGGTGAGATGTTGCATCCCACACACTGATGCCTGTTAGTGAGTATGGTTGAGTTCTTGCATTCCTTTTTGGTC
Organism: Rhinoptilus africanus; assembly: GCA_013400135.1. NCBI lineage: Eukaryota > Metazoa > Chordata > Aves > Charadriiformes > Glareolidae > Rhinoptilus > Rhinoptilus africanus. Next base: position 799,040 of record VXBO01010503.1, read on the forward strand.
TGTTTTTAAATATACTACTTCAGGTTTGAGACACAAAGCTGGGGAGTTCAGTCAGATGAAATCACTTTCTTTCTGAGAGGGAAAAAAAGTTATCACTTTTTTTGCACTTAAGTTGGGTTTTCTGCTAAGAAAAAAAAAGCAGTTAAAAAGGAAGGGGGGAATTCTATTGGGCAACTGTAAATTAAATTTAGATCAAACTACTTGTATTTGTCAGAAGCGATATTAGGCAAACAAGGACATGTATTCCTTCTCTTGGCTCCCTTTGCATCTTTGCAAATCATGCTGATAATAAAAGAATCCAGGAAATAAAAAAAATTATCTTTGATAATTCTTGTTTTAGTAAATTCTCTCTTTTGTTATAGGACAAATCCATATTTATTTTTCTTCTAACAACTCGTGTTGGTGGCATTGGGGTTAACCTGACTGGTGCTGACCGGGTTATTATTTATGATCCTGACTGGAATCCCAGTACAGATACACAGGTGAGTTTGGCTCATTACATTCCATTTACCAACTAAGTTGAAATAAAACCAAAGATGGAATGACATTTATCTCCTCCAATAATGTTAAAGCAGTATGTTGCTCTTCCCTAAGTTGCTGTTCCCAGCAGTAGTTGCTTAGGGTGCAGTTCCACATTATGGTTACTCTTGTGGCAAAGCCAATTTAAGTGGTTCCCACCACATCCTTTATGCTGTTATACCTTACCACTCTTCAATATTGTTGATTCATATAGTCTGTTGAGAGTGTAGGCAAGCAAACAGATGAAGTGGCCTGGTTTTTTTTAAAATAAATAAATAAACAAACTAGATGTTTCTGAAGGGGAGAGTACAGCGGTGCAAGCTCTTCAACAGGCATGACTGTTCGTGGTGGCAATGAGGGGTAAGGAAAGGACAAGTCTTGCTTAAATTGGCCTTGTCAATAAATAAAAATATGTAACTATGCCCTTGGAAACTGCTGTTAGCCAATACCTTAAAGAAGTTGTTCTTTATCTGATGGTGTGATGAGACTCTGGTTTATCAGATCCCTTAACAGTATATGGGGCTTACATGTTTAAAAGGAAAAAACTGTTTTTAATGGAAATCCTACATAGCTCTGAGATCGGCAAGTGTGTAGTCTGACCTAGAGTGGTCTGTTTTAGTGGTTGGTTCAAGATGAAAGTTTTCAGCTAAGAAAAAGAAGAAAAGTTCAAAGGAAATGTGTATATTAAAGCTGTATTGTGAAATAGATCCCTTTTGGAATAAGTCTGTATAAATTATATATCCTAGATATGCTGAATTCTAACTTAGACGTAATTTATTTTTTGAGATTTTTTTGCATCAGTTTCTTGGTACAATATTTACTCCTCTGTTTTACATTTGTAAACTTTCTAAATTGTTTTCCTTTCCTGCTGAGTTGGTTATCCTAATGCTGTAGAAATGCCACAGATATGTAACTTCTTGAACTATTTGTTAAATGTCCAAACTAGGTTTGAAACAGTATTCTCGATAGCTGTCTGTCAAACACATGTCTAAGAGACTAATGTCCAGTAACCAAATCTTTGATGTTCCAGGCTCGGGAACGTGCTTGGAGAATAGGCCAAAAGAAGCAGGTGACCGTGTATAGACTTCTCACTGCAGGGACTATAGAAGAGAAGATATACCACAGGTCAGTCAGAACGGTTCCTTGGATACAGCCATGTGCTGAAGAAAATGTTGGTAGCACATCTGAGATGGTGTAACAGTGACATACCTGTGCATGTGCATACATGGCTTGTAACCCTCAACCTTGGCCATGACGGGCACGTCACAAAAAACTGCTGAGAAACAGGCCTTCTAATACTAGACTCCCATCCATAGGGCTGTGCTGCTGCCTCTCTAGCTCCAAGACCCACATGCCAAATAAACGTCAGTAATCTGTTCCAGCGGCTGTGTCCAGCACATCCAGAATTCACTATATATGAGAGAGTATGAGGCATAATCAAGAAAAAATGAGCCCCTTGTTTAGAACATGAGACTCAATAAGTCTGAAATGAAAATAGAAATCTTTATGTTGTCCATATGATATATAAGAATGTATGTGGTACATGCATTCTTTTACTACTCTGCAAACCCAATTTGATTTTATTCCCCCAAATCGTTCCGAAGTGAGAGAATTAAGTCCTAAGAACTACCCGTCATATTCACACTATTTATTCCAAAATGTAGCTAAAGCCTTAAAGTGCTTTTATTTTGAAATTAATGAAATCTTTTTGTTTTGCTTTCCTATTCAGATTTCTTAGTAGTTAGCTTCACTCACATGAATTCCAAAAGAATGTACTTGGGAATCCTCTGTCTAGATTTACTCCTCTGTTTACTCTTTAAAACGGCAGATTTCTCTTTGAAAATGCAGATGAATTAAAAGCTCTAAATAATGAAATACCAGGACTTATTGAGTGCCCTTTTTTTTAATCTGTTTTACCACATGGACACAAAGCATGCGCTGTTGGTTGGCTTGCGTCCCTCTGGTACACTTCTGTTTGAACACTGACCACATCAAGGAAGTGGGCTCTGAGGGTCAGGACATCAGAAATTCGTTTATTTCCAGAACAGCACACAGGACTTTGAACTTCAAGCAAGTTGTCTTTTCTCTTTGCCTGTGTTTTACCCTGCAAATATGTGATCATCCTTGCAGGAAGCTATAAAGCTCAGTTAATTCTTAAAAATTTTAAAGATGGATGTGCTACAGTAACTGGTACCTATGTTTAAACTTCATTTTTGCCAGTTGGATTTAAAAGTCGTTTCCCTGCTTAATTCCACTAGAGCCAAAACCATGATAAAAACACTTATTGAGAACTGATTTCCAGCTCTATTTCGAGACGTATTTTTTGTATAGAGAAATAGTGCCTAAAACTTGCAATCAAAAGGAATGTAATACAAACATGGCATAGAAGTTGATTTACTAACAGAAGACTTTTTGCAGCTGAGGTTTTCCCACAGATTTGTTCCTTTCAGTCCTCTGCAGATGGGCTCTTTTTTTCCCTTCCTCTCAACATGAGTCTGATTTCTCTTTTCAGTGGTTGTCATCTAGTCATCGCCATCAGACTGAGCTACTCGGCTGCTTCAGATTCCTGCAGCCAGTTGAACCATTAAAATGTTGTTGTTTTTTAACAAGCTCTTGTTGTTTTTCTTTCAAGCAGCTTTCTGGTAGTTTTATTGTAATATATGCAAGCTTTTCAGTTTTAATGGACAAAAAAATTTCTAGCTGTGAAGTTATTTATGGCTTAGTTAAAGGATTCCTCATAGGACATTTCAGGATGGTGGTTACCTGTTGTGTTATGGGGTTGTTGCAGAACAATAAATCCCTGCATTTAACAATTTAGTTGGTTGTTTGAAAGTTACTAACTCAAGATTGTCTTTTGGAAACTTAACATCATCTTCCCACTGCTTAATTGTTCTGCAGGGTAACATTTGCACTTATACAGTCTTCTGTTTAAGTACTGTATTCAGTACTTAAACATAGCTAGACATTGTTTCATGCATAAAGTACCTTTTTTTTTTCTTTTTTAGACAAATTTTCAAACAGTTTTTAACGAACAGAGTGCTGAAAGACCCTAAGCAGAGGCGCTTTTTCAAATCCAATGACCTTTATGAACTTTTTACTCTGAGCAGCCCAGATGTGTCTCAGGGGACAGAAACAAGTGCAATCTTTGCAGGTACACATTTTTTCCTATTTGTTTAGAAGAAAAAAATATTTGAAGTGTTTGATAAATGGACACTAATTTAATTCATCCCTCAGGTACTGGTTCAGATGTTCAAGTCACAAAACACCAATTTAAACGGAAACTTGAAAAGACACTTGATAATGACACTTCTAAAGGTGATCCCCATCTTACAGAAAGCAGCTTGCCAAAGTACAGCAAGCTATCCAGTTCCTGTTCAACCACCCACGTGACAAATTGTTCTAAAGCAACAGAGACAAGTGAGGGAACCAAAGGAAATTTGGAAACCTTTGACCAAAACAGCCATGCAAAAGATAATGCACAAGCTGCTACTAATGTAAGTTCATTGAATAATAGCGAGGATGAAAGCTTGGAAAGAGCTGACAAGTCTATGTTGCAGTCATTGTCACATGATGCAGGGTCTTCAGAGAATGCCAAAAGTCTGAATGCCGTGGTGGCTGATGAAGTACGTGGAACAGCTGATGTAAATGTCAAGGCAGATTTTAGCCATGCATGTGGTGCAGCTGGCTCTTGGTAATCGTAGGTTGCCAAAACTGAAGATGGGCAACTAGATAATAACCATTATAAATGTACCTCAAAAACAAAGCACAGGGTGGATATGCTGTCACATGAGAGCCACAAAGATAAGTCTAAGAAGAAACATCACAAAGATGCCAAATTTGAAGGAGAGCGCATCCCTCATTTAGTGAAACAGAAGCGATACAGAAAGAACAGTGAAGAGAAGGAGGAAGACTCAAAGAAAAATGATGATTACGTCTTGGAGAAACTTTTCAAAAAATCAGGTAACTGTTGTTATCTGGCTTCTCAACAGTATCAGACTATTTAAATAGAGGTTTATAAAACTTATGCAAGTGAGGGAAGGAGCAGTTCTGTTACTCTGATGGTTAGAACTACAACACAGAAGGTGGTTTATCTATTCTGTAACTGTAGCGAAACATTAAAATGGTCAATGTTTAAATGCTCCGGTTATGATTGTGCTAATTACCTTGGCACAAACATTTCAGAGAGATCTTCAGCCTTCCAGAAACACTTCTGGATATACAAGTAATGCAGTGTTTCTTCTGGAAATAAGGATGTAACCAACCTTCATTTACACAGGGGTTTCGCTTCTGTCTGTCCTGTCTATAACAATAGAAATGATCGATTTACCCACATAATTGCCAAGTCTGTTGTGAATAATGACCTCATCAGCACACCAGAAGTGGTTTGCTGTCAAATTGATTGCTTAACTGATAGAAGGGGGTTCTCTTGCTAGAAATTACTATTCTGAAGTGCTGTATATAATATATATAATCGTCCTGAAAAAGGAAAAACGTGATTGGGGCATTCACTTAAATGTTGAATATTTAGTTGTACTTATAACCGTGTAAATGAGCAGATGTTCTCCTTCACCTTTTCTTGTACCTTCTGGTTTTTAGGGGTACACAGTGTTATGAAGCATGATGCCATTATGGAAGCTTCCAGTGCAGATCATGTGCTGGTGGAAGCAGAGGCAAGCAGAGTGGCCCAGGATGCCTTAAGAGCCTTAAAAGTCTCTCGACAGCGATGTTTAGGAGCTGTTTCTGGTGTGCCAACCTGGACAGGCATGAGCGGTCTTTCAGGTGCACCAGCAGGAGTAAAGTAAGTTCAGTTCTCGCATTGCTTTTCCAAAAATAGAAAAGTTCCTTAGGATGCTGTGGATTTATCTTTATTTGCACTTGGTATTTGCAGTAACATTTATCAAAGTGGAGTTTCATGTTTTGTATTTAATGAAGAGGTGAAGGCATATTACAAGCTTAGGAAGTCCATTCTGAAGTACAAAGAAAGCATTCTTGTTGCACAGTAGAGGAAGCGAAAGTCTGGCAGAGGGCTCTTGAGAACCCTAAAATGCAAACCCAGTCAGTGTCTTTGGCAAAACTATCCTAATCATTTTGAGAAGGATGTTTTATGGACTTATGTCTTCTGTGGGTTTTTAGGAGTCGGTTTGGTCAAAAAAGAAATTCTGTGCTGCTTTCTTCGCATTCCACCTGTGCATCACCTGTGAAAAAGTGCAAGGTAAGAGACCCAAGCTAACGTTTCCCTTTTAATAGCTGATATATGTGAAATGTTCTCATTTATGCAACAAATCTGAGTTATACTGTAGATGTGTCTCATACCCATTTGTTGTATGATTATGTAGAATTCTAGAATTTTTAGTCACACATGAATTTAATTTTTCATCTTTTGATGTAGCATCTTGATGAAGTCTAATTAGATAGAGCAGTCACAAATTGCAACATGGTCTGGTTATCTGTCTCAAGACCAGCAATGCTTTTCTTTCGCTTCCCAAGTTTTAAAGTTGAGACCAGAACATATTGCCTCTTTATTGTGTATTTCAGATTACTAGCTTCTGAGTGTTCACATGTTGTTCAAGTCTGAACAGCAGGCAGAATTTTTTTAACGGATTCTGTGCTTCTCAAAATCCAACTTTCTCCATAGTCTGTATGTTTATTTGCAGGATGCAGATATAATAAAGAAAGAAAATGTAAAGCAGTGTACTTCCAACGGGCACTTTGATGGAAAATCTGGAGAATCGTCGTCCAGTGCACTAGACTCTTCATCTTTATTAGCTAAGATGAGGGCAAGAAACCACCTTATTTTACCACAACGGACAGGGAATGAGGGAGATGAGAATCATCAGCAAGCGCCCACCCCGGCCCTGGTTTCAACAGAATATGATGAACTGCTCGTGGATGTGCGTAACTTCATAGCGTTCCAGGCCCGCGTGGACGGCGAGGCTAGCACTCAGGAACTACTGCACGAGTTTGAGTCCAAACTGCCTGTGGCACATTCCTGCGTCTTTAGAGAACTTCTCCGCAATCTCTGCACCTTCCATAGGAGCCCCAATGGTGAAGGTGTCTGGAGGCTTAAGCCAGAATTCCACTGACCTTTGTCAAGGAAAGACACCTGCCTGTGCACTCAGCCAACACTCTCCTTTGAAAGACTTACTGTTTATCTTCTAAAATGAGGAATTATTTCATATTCATGATATAATAATTGACTTGAGCGGTCAGTGGTGCAGTGCTTCTTCCAAGCTCAGAGCTAACTTAATTTCTGATTTACACTATTTATATGAAATTGCCATCTACCTCATAGATGAAACAATACAAAATATCAGCACCTTCTCTTTAAAAGAAATCTTAGTGTAAGTGGGATGAAGACTACATACTGACTTTTTATTGCAATAAGAACCATGGATGTTGCTGTGGGTTGCAAGACTTTTATTTGATTTCTGTGAAATTCCAAGGGCTTCTTCCTTAATTTCCTCTATGTTACTTGAATGGTCGTGGGGCACGCAGTGTACCATCAAAAAAAAAAAAAAGAGGAGGAGATGATAGTGGTCAGCCTGAGAGATTCACTTGCACCAAAAAGTGCATCAAAATCATTGTATGACACTTCCTTCAGTAGGTGAGAATTTTGCTTTAAAGTTGGTGCTTTCATTGTTGCCAGCATCTAGCATATACGGTGTAACTTACATCACTACCTAACTTGGGAAATGATTCTACTGACACAGAGGTTTAGTCACCAAAAAAAAAAGAAAGCCTGCCAGGATATTGAGATGACTGACAGTTGATATTTATGTAAAATGTATTATATTATGGAAAACCCATTTACACCATAATCATCAGTTCGGTTACAGTCCCATACACCCAGAGAGGCAATTGCTTGGTACAATATTTCTTAGCACTGAGGTGACAGTAACTGTTATGTTTGTCACAGGTTGTGGACTGATAATTGAAATCCCATGAAATGTTCATGGGTCTCACTGTAATTCATGTCAGAAACTTTCCAGTTCCCTGTTAGCACTTAAAATTTTATACATTGACAAAGGCTAAGGTGTTAGTTGGTCAGAGGGGGAACAGTTTCACTGTATTTTACTAAACGTGATCTTTTGGCCAGAGACGTAACTGGAGCATGTACAGAAGTTGCAGGTTATATCTGCTCTGCAGATAGGGAAAATCTCAGTCTTCCTGGCAGTGAGACAACTTCCAATATCCATTTCCTTCCTAGGAAGGAAGGATTGGATTAGTTGTAGCAAACTCAAGTACTACACTGGCTCTGTCTTCAAGGTGCTAGTTTGCTCCATAAGGAAATCTTAAGGGGGGAAAATGGATAGATTTTGAGAAGAAAACCAGATTCTTGCAGCAACATTAGATTACTGTATACATGCCTAATGTCCTTCCTATCCCTAAGCTTTTGAGAAAAGGGAAAGCTGAGCTACTTTTAGTTTCTTGTTCAGTGTGAAATTATCTTGTTTACTTCAAGTGAAAGTACAACTATTGAAACATGAATGGTGAAGCAAGAGTACAAACTGTTACTTTGTTCAGGTAAAGAAAGTCTTTAAGATACTTACAACGTTTTTTTTCTCTCATTTTGCTCAGTGCTAAAGGATCTGTGGAGTTTTACAAAAAGTGGTGCCTCGCTGTTTCAATAACTGCTCGATTGGCTTTTTGCAGACTGGAGTTGGAGAGGGCAGATAGTTCAAGAACCTGTTTCCTTTCCTCGTGGTGTTTGAAGGTGGGACTGTTCCACCTTTCCCTGACATCTGTTTTTCTGATCCCATTTATATTCACTTACATTCCCTCTTTCAGGAGAAAGATGAAACCAAGGATCTAGGCTGCAATTACAGAACGCTTCAAAAATTGTAAATCTGTTGATGTGACTTAAAATGTATGAGTAAAAGAGTAAAAACAAACCAATTTTGCTGTTGTCTTCAAAGCTACAGAGAATTTTAATTGGTTTTGGGTGTCATGCCCCCC
>VXBO01010503.1:807530-837067 GCA_013400135.1 Rhinoptilus africanus
TGTTTTGGTTGCTCCCCCCCCCCCCCCCCCCCATTCCCGTGCCCCAGGAACAAACCAGGAGTTCAGCTCTCAGCAAAGCTGCTGTTGTCACCTTAGCTGTCAGTTGTGGCATCCTGGTTTATTTACTACTTCCAATCTTAAAGACATAGCTCCTGTAATAAGGAAAGTTTGCAACTTCTCACTGATCTGTTAATGTAAATAGACTTGCATGTGCTTTTTATAAATCCTTGGCTTTTATGGACTTATTAAAAAAGCAAAACCAAAAGTCTGTTCTAGAAGTCTTCTTTGGGGGTGGGGGGGAAGAATGGGGTGAGGGAGCGATATTTTCCTGTATCGAATGGCTAAATGGTCTATATTATCTTTAAGTACATTTCTGGTTTTCATACAACTTCAAATTATGCATCCTAGCAGCTAGATTTTTTTACAGTAATAGCTTTTGTTTAAAAGAGTGAATGAATATTAGTATAATACTAAAAAAAAATATTTTAAAGCATTTAATCTCAAAAGTGTATGTGGTTAAAGGTCTACGGCTGATTTATCGGTAAAAGTCCTGGAATATAATATAGCTGCTATGCATTTTAAAGTAGAAGAGTTATTTCAGAATAATCCTAATTTTACTCCATAAAGCATTATCTGATTTTTTGTTTAACTTTACCTTTCACATCTTCAAAGAATATCTAAAACAATTCCTGACTAATGATATTGCATACTCAAACATGTTTTCCATTAAATAGCTTATAGATACATAATACTTTTTAAAGCCTGTATTTTAGCCTTCTCAGTTTCCATGTATTCAATGCTGCAGTTGGTAGTTGCTACTTTATTTGTTCATGATTCCAAAAATCACTCATGTGGAATGCTTGTGTGTTTATATTTCTCACCTCAGTAAAAAGGGAATAAAGAATGATCAAAATACAGATGTTAATTTAGGAATTAAGTTGAAAAAAAAAGTCATTAAATCTTATTAAGGAAAGACATTTCAGCATGAAACAGTATAATCTTTAAATTAAAAAAGTATACTGCAAGGAACTACTGAAAATTTCTTTCTGTAAAGATGCTAAAAGCTGAGCACCATGCTACTCCAGAAATGTCATGCCAGCGTATATGATGTGACCTGCTACCCACACAGCTCAGCAGACAAATGCTGTTGAACAAAAATCCAGAAAGATAAATAGCAAAAACTTGGATTGGTCTGTTAGCACTTATGGGGACTGTGTACAGTGTATGGGTAAAACATGCTGCACTGGTGTTTTGTTAACACTTACCGTAAGTGTTCCTTCTGGTTTCAAGCTATATTTGTAAAGGGGGAGGTAAAAAACCCCTCTTGCTTTGTTTATTAAGATGTTTCCCCCCATCCTATCCTCCTTTTACATTCTTGCAGCTGTTTATTCTCCTGTGTCCCTCCTTTTGCAGAACACTTAAGTCTTGTATGGTCAATTCGCTCATCTCTGGTAGAAGAACTGAATTCTAACCTAGAGAAATGAGATTCTGCTAAAGGCTGTAGGTGTTTGACTCTTCTGAATGATAATGACCCACCACAAAAGGAGATGTTAGCAAGATACTGAATGGATAGATTGATAGAAATGGTGATTAAAAATGGAGAATATTTTTTAAATCCATAACTTCATACTACGGCTCAGCCTCTTCTCAAAGGGCTTCACCATGTGGAGAATTGAGTCTACTACAGGTAATAAATGTCCTCCCAAGTAAAGCTGTAGAGAATTGAGCTTTCATATCTCTAAGTTTTGGCCTCAGATGATAGTCACCTATAGACAGTTGTACTCAAGTCACAAGGTCAACTTTATTTTTGATTCCAGGGTTGATAAACTTGGCTAATTTTCACTGTCTTCTAGTAGTGCAGTTCTCTGCCCTACAAGAGCTACAACAGAAAGGACAAGACTTTCAAAAGGACTTGATGAGACTTTTGTTGTTCGTAAAATCCTGCAGCACTTCCCTTCTTTGAGCTACTGAGTTATTGGGACTAAGTTGTTTCCAGTCCCTCGGCTGCTGTAAATGCAGCTGCGCGACACGGATGGGCTGATGCAGTTCCTCGAGGACCTAGCCGCCTGACACTAGCCTTCATCAAAGCCAAAAAGCATGTTATCTGGGGTGCTGCACGTCCATGATTGAAACAGAACGTTAGCCTTTCTCCAGTTTCTGTATGCTTATTGACACTGCTGTGTGGAAAGGACAATTAGAGGTGAGTTGCATTCCTGAAAAGGGGCATGCTCTTGTGCACAGGTTTTTGGTTGATTTTCACAAAGAATGATCTTGTGGGCTCCGTTTTTCTCTGAACTCCAGTTACAATTTGAGATGTGTTTTTCAAAGCACATGGAGATAGGTGATGGCAATGATTATAGAAGCCATCTGAAGAGACCTTTGTGTGTTGATTCCCCAGTTAAATTTATGTGTGAAGTGCATTTGGTTATATTGATGTTAGTCTGCAATTGAATCGGGGCTTTTTTGCTTATCTACCAATTAACTCAGTTTCGTAGTGAATGAATACTGCCAGTCTCGTAATGCCCCATCACTAGTATGTAAGGAAAAAGCTCTTCACAGAGGGAGGACATTTTGCCTTTGCCAAGACTGAGCAGAAACATAAAATATGTTCAGTAAACAATGATACTACTGTGTAACAGTGTGAAAATGAGAGGAGAATCTTCTTAACAGCATCGGCGGGAGGGAGGGAATTTTCCAGTAGATTTTTAAATGTTACACACTGAGATCTATCCAAAAAAAAAGTCCACATATAATGATATACCATCAGTGACAAAGATATCTAGGCAGGCATCACATAACTAGAAAAAGCTGTGGGAAAGTTATTGTTACAGGATGTATCCTTCAGGGAAAGCTGTCACTGGAAGCAGTAATTTAAGCAATTAATTTGTCAAAACAGTCTTATAGGAAACAGTGACTTGACTAATATTCTTTCAGAAGGGTAACACTTTTCTCCAACATGAAATAGTTTTATTTTTAGAAGAAGGAACTGGGTAGATGAATAATAAAATTTGTGGGATAATACCTGACTTGCATTCGTTTTGTATACTGCTCTGATTGCTAAGTCTAGTAATAACAGTTAAAGCAGTTTTCTCTCTTGGAGGAAGGAGGTGTGGAGGAACACCAAGGATATCTTGGTGGTTCGGCAAGGAAGGAGATGCAGTGTCTCCTGTGCTGGTGGTGGCTGTGGTTTCTCAAATGATACATAAAGATGATGAAAAGGCTTGATGTGGAGAGAACACCACAGCAGTTTTGTCCAAACTTGGCTTACACCTAGTGTATGTCGAAGTAATTCCCTAAACCATCAGGAAAAATTAGGAAGGAATTGAGTTAGGTAGCATAGTCACTGAGACGGCTTAAAATGTGGAGTAATCTATCTGTCTGGTCTTTTAGGAGCAGGGAGATCTGGATTCTCCTGCTATAAACCTCTGGGTGGCTCTGGATGTGGTACTATACTGCCTGCTGCATTGGTTTCCCCATCTGACTGGTGCGCCTTTTGGGGAAGGCAAGAAATCTTTCATGTCCTTTGGAAATGCTTCAGGAAATGACAGCAGAGTACAAAGAAGTCCTAGTTGGGAAAACAGAGGTAATATGGCATCTTATTGTCTAGCTCATTAATTCAGCAACTGTAGTTCACACAAAACTATCATACAAAATTGCTGAGAGTCCCGTTTTTGAAGGGCTTGAGTAGGGCAGATGCCTTGGAGTCAGGATATGCTGGCTGCACTTGGGAGTTTATCTCCTCTGGGAGAGGTATTTATATATTAGATACATGGTAAAAACACTCTCTGCTACTTAGGGCCATTTATAATTTCCCTGTTCCAACATTCAAGCTAAATGCTGAATACACGCTTACTAACTCAGTGGCTCTCTCCATCTACCCGGCCCTCAAGGGATTGCTATTCTAGGCGCTGGGGTGACGTCAACACTCCGACTTCACACGGCGTGGCTGATGTGGTACAGTCCCGTTCCTTCAGCTGAGACTTAGAAGCTGAAGCTTTGCTTAGTAATTTGTAACTTTGGTTGGTGCCCCTGGTTTTGCTGCCTCTACTGTCATTACAAGAGAAGTATGACATCTTTCTCACAAGGGACATTGCTCTTTTCTTTTTGAAATGGGTGTAAGACAGCTGCTATGAAGTAAGTGAAATACCCCGTGTTCTTGCTTCCAGCCTGCAAAAGCCAGTGAAGACTGCAGTGCATCATTGCTGTGTTCAGGGAGTGGAAAACTACGCTTTTTTTCTCCCCACCCACCCGACCCCGCTGAAAGAAGAGATGTGTTTTAGGTCACTAAACAAACTAGGAACTACAGAACCTGCACAGAGAGTGTACAAAGTGTCAGGCAGCTGTGTTGAGAAAGAAGCAACTTCCAGCCTGCTCTATCCACTACTTCCTTATTGTTTGCATGAAAGTGAAATTAATGGGAGAAGGGAGAGCGTGTGCTGAGCTGAGCTCTTAGTTTCTGAATGGCAGGGTTGGACTTGCATCTAAGTCCAAACTTTCTAAGGTTCTGAAAAGCACAATGAAAGCTCCCAAGTAGTTTTTGCTCTGCCCAGTAATTATACCATGTGAGGAACATGCTTTTTCAATATTGCTGTCTCATATTAATTGTGATGTCATCAAAGATGATGTGGCAGTCCACACGATAAATCCCACTGCTCTTACACGTAAGCTATACCTGAACGCCAGATGATTTTGAACTCTTGAGACGCTCCAAGCTGCTATGCAGTCATTTGAGAGAGGGAGAAAGAAAAGCAATGCCAATGCTGAACTCTTTAGAGAATCCACCTAAAATTTTAAGTTGTTAACGATCTATCGTAGTTCCCAACAGATTCCCTGCTTTTCCTGGGCTCCCAAAGCCACACTGCTCACAACATGTAAGTTGGGAGATCCTATTTTTATTGTACAGATGAGGGAGGTTGAAGCCTGGCACTAATTGCAAACCAGTACGGAGTGCCACCAGTGGAGCTATGACCAGCTCCTGCATGAGGCTTACATAAGCGGTGAGTCACGCAGTCTCACGGAAGAAGAGGGAGCGAGGCTTTCATTATGTTGTTTGCCTAATCAGAAATATGAAAATAAAAGAACACAGCACTCAGTGGGTTACGTTTGGCTAACTGTAGGCTGGAATTTCTGCAGTTGCGCTACTATGATGGAGGCATTTCGTTGTTTGTGGTCCCAGCTTATATTAAACAGAGAGGATTTTTTCATAAATCTTTGCCTCTAGGGCAGAGTTAAGGTTGTTTGGGAACCCTAGCTATGTGTTTCCAGACATTAATGTCTGGAAGCAGCACCATGGGAGCAGAAATGGAGGTATATGCCCAGGGAGAATACTAGGAGTAAATGAAGAGGCCCAAGGGCAGGGTAGGGTTTGTGAGGATAAGCATGCAAAGAAGCAGTGAAGTGGAAGCAAAGCCTTTAGGATGACTGAAAAACAGTTTAGTGATGATTTCTCATATCTTACTAATCTCTTCCCATGCTCTCAGGCAGGTAGTTGAATGGGTATTACTTTATCCGGCGCTGCTGTTAGCCATGGGCTGAGATACCTACAGCCCTTAGAAGACAACTGGAGAGCTTTATGTGCACTCTTTACACTGGTCTTATTCACCCATCACTGCTTCTTGTTTTCCTCTGTCAGTCCTCTGCACCTCCTGTGGCAATCTGGATCAGCAAGCTTGTCTTCTGGGGGAAAAAAACCATAGCAATAATTAACCAATTTTATTTTTAAACATGTGGCTACAATAGCTGAAGGCTGGAATGAGTGACAGTGAAAGAGGGAATCTGGAGCTGAAGAGCCGTGTGGCCAAGTACCCTAGGAACTTTAAAGCAGCCAAAGGTGAGTGCCTCCTGTATCAGCACTGTTTGAACAATCCAGATTAAGCTTTTTTTTTTTTTTCCCGTCAAATGGCTGATTTGGGAGCGTGTGGAGCTGTATCCTCTTTGTCGCCACCTGATTACCCTATGGGCCCAGACTCCCCCAGTGCAAGTGCTCCTGCCAAACGCAGCGTGCCTGAGGTTTCTACCACCCGCAACCCATCTCCCTTTGCTTTCCTGCCTGGAAAGGCAACAAGGGGCCATGGGGCACTAGCGGAACAGGCGCTGCTGCCCAAGCTGCTCCTCCGCGAGTTGCCAGACTGCCTTTAAAAGGACTGGTGTGCAGGATGCTTAGGGGTTGGGTTGGGGTTCTTTTGCCGGGGGAGGTGGAACTCCCTTCATCAACCAAAGTCGGCGGGGGGGGGAAGGCAAATTACTGGAAGCTGATTTGGGAATTATTTAAGACTTAANGCTGCTGAGCCTGCCCCCGGCCGCCGGCCTGCCCCTGGCCCCCGCCCCGCGGGACGAGGTGCTGGCGGCGGCCATGCAGCGGCTGCGGGAGGTCTTCGACATCGAGGAGCTGCCGCCCGACGTCCTGCCCCGCAAGAAGCCGCCCCAGTTCATGGTGGATCTCTTCAACAAGGTGGCCGACGCCAACGGCATCACCCGCGCCCCGGGGCTGCTGGAGGGCGACGTGGTCCGCAGCTTCGAGGACCGAGGTGGGCCGGGGCTGCGGGGGCCCAGCCGTGAGGGGAATCCCCCCTGCGGGGTGCCGTCCCCCGCCGTGAGCAGCCCCCCCGGCGGCTGTGGAAGAGGCGGGGGCCGGGGTTGTTTTGGGGGCGTCCTGCGTTTTCGCTNTCCCAAAAGCGCGACACCGGGCAGCCGCGGGGCCGGCGGGTGCCCGCGGCCGCACCGGGGATCGGCAGTGCCCAGATCAAACCCTTTTTTAGCAAAGAACGAGATTTTCACAGGTGCGCTTTTCTTTGCAGAGACTCGGGCTTCCCTTGGCACCGGCAGCCGCTCCCCCGGCCCGCTGATCTTAACGACCGAGCGGCGATGCCCCATTGAGCCTTTNCCCCCGCCGTGAGCAGCCCCCCCGGCGGCTGTGGAAGAGGCGGGGGCCGGGGTTGTTTTGGGGGCGTCCTGCGTTTTCGCTAAGGGGGTGTGTGGGTGTGTGTCTCTTCCAGTTGGCGTGGACCAGTACCGCTTCTACTTCGACATCAGCGCCATGGAGAAGGGCGAGCAGATGCTGAAAGCCGAGTTCAGGGTCTTCAAGCTGAAGAGGACACACCTGTCTAGAAGGGCTGACGTGAAACACTTCTGCAAAGTAAGCAGGGGAGTAAACTGACGGTTAAAACAAGTTACTTCTGCTTTCCATCGTTAGTGACACCGAAAATGAGGAATGCAACCGCTTACCACATAAACCTGCTTGATTTTTATTTTCATTTGATGATCGTCCTCACTCTTTCTTTGCCTCCAGCATGCCAAGAAGTAGACGCAAGGTTTTGGTAGCCCTTTGCATGCTGTGGCAGCGCGATACCTCGGTCAGACCTGTCTTAAGTCATACCGTGCTTTTCAGGGGTTTGAAATGTTTTGAAAATCAAATCGAAATTTGTCTGAGCCACTCTAACCCCCCCCCCCCAAAAAAAAAAAAAAAAATAGCGCCAGTTTGGGATCCATAAGAAAATCGGGCAGATGAGGACTCTGATGTCGATTGTACCTGTTCCTTTGGCAAAAGCCAGGATGAGAGTTTTTGCAAACCTAAAGGTGGGGATGTGGAGGAGCGGAAGACTTTCACAGTATCAGATGTTCAAAAGAGAAAAGAAAAGGGACGGTCAGGATATTTTTCTATAGTATCAAACAGTCCAGTATCCTGCCCCTGAACACATCTAGAAATAGACTATGTACTGGTACTTGTTTTTCTCTTAAAAGTGCCCAAAACCAACTTTTTAGCTTGGTTTGTAATGATAGTACAGTTTTCCAGCTATGATGTGGCAGAAATATTTATGATCGCCATTCTCCTTGTTTTGCCAGAACAGTTGTTTTCAGTTCTTACTGTTTTGTTATATTGTTCTCATCGAGGTGGAAGTGTATGAGCTCTTGGAGAGTGGAAGTAAGATACAAAAAAAGCATCTCGTTGCATCAAGATTATTGTCCCTGTACACAGAAGGCTGGGAAGTATTCAACGTCACACAGACGGTAAGCTGAGAATTCTGACTTCATTTTCATTGTAAATCTCCGTTTAACTTCCTCTGTAGACTTCTTTGTAAGTTTCAAGATTTGTTTTGTAGATATCCTTAAACTGTTAGGGTATGTGAGTGCCTTTCCATAGCAAAAAACAAACAAACGAATGGGGTTTAAAACATACATTTTCTTGGGCTTAAATCTGTACTCTCAGATTGTTTTTCGTTTACCAACGCTTTATAATCAGTTTGAACGGCATGCTTGGATGATTGCTTGAGTTCCATCTTAGGTCATGATAGCTCTGCTTGATAGCTCTTGGCCTGGCCTTATCTATTAGTCTGTGATTATAACAATTAGATAAAGTGAATTTGCTTGATTGCAAGTTAATTTCTTCAAATGCCATGTTTGTTAGATTTAAATGACTTTTAATGTTATGGAAAGTCTGGAGAGTTTATATTGTTCTGTTATGAAGATCGCTATGATAAATAAATTCCTGGATAAAATCAGAGAGGAAATGTTTTAATGTTAACTTTAATTCCTAGACTCCATCTATTCACTAGTAGATTCTCTGAAATGAATTATCGTCTTGTAAATGTAGCATATGGTTTTTTGTATTTTTAAATGTTGAATTACTGGTTTAAATACTAAACTCAATTGAGCCTCAGCTATACAGTTACCTCACTTCTGTCATAATGTATGCTCTTACGCTGTCATAGCTTGTTGCTCATTCCCTTTTCCTAGTAAAAACATTGCTTAATCATAATGCTGTAATAAGAATATTGAAACAATATTTTTTTCATTTCCCTTTCATTACCAGGTTTCCAAGTGGGTTGGAAACAGCAGCTCAAACCATGGCTTTTTGATAACTACCACACATGTGTTCAACAATAGAATTGAGCACAACCTGATTAAGTTTGCCAAGAGCCAGGGCGCTTTGCAGGAGAGTAGAAATGCTCTCCTTGTCCTCTTCACCAACAGTAACAAACGGAGGTCTTCCAGCTTTGGACCTTCTTCCACAAGTAAGTTCACACAGGAGCAGCTCTAGTTTAGGATATGAACTCCCTGTTCATCTTCTCTTACCTTCTGCTGCCTCATGTATACCTCATCTCAGTATTTACTCGCAGTGTTGAACAGGTTTGAAGTTTGGGTTTGTTACTGATCAGAGTTTGATTTGATAGTTCTTGCTAGTAGGTCACCCACCATCTTAAGTTGTCTCTCCCCTCAGAAAAGCAGTGTCTGCAGGAAATCTCTGTGAAGCCTAGGGTGGGATCTGGCTTATTTTGTTTGTAAAGGAGTGGGAGTTCTATTCTTTAATTACTGTTTATATTATTTTTGCAGTGGTGAAGTTTGCATGAAAATTGTAGATTAGGTGTAGGCTAAAAAAACCTCAGTGATGTGGAAAACTTGGTGAAAATGCTGGTAAAGCAACTGTAAGTAGAGTTATTAAGCACAGCTTTCAAGAGTGGAAGAGGTTGTTAAATAAGCAATTGAAACCTCTCTGTCCTTGGCTTGGTTTTTAAGCACCTATTTAACTTCAGTGACTAATTAGCATTGTGACTAAAGGCTGCTTTCATCAAAGACAACGCCCGCATCCCTTAAATTACAAAACACGGTGTCTTACCTTTCCCACTGGTCTTCAGTAAAACCAGCCAAGGCTGGATTTTAGAGCCTGATAAATGCAAAGAGCAAAAGCTGTGAGAAGGGTCAAAAATGATTCTGTTTTGGATTTGCAAGATTTTTAGGTAAATGATTGCATTTGCATATTAGAAAGAAACTAGGTAGGACTGGCACCAGTATAAAGAATTAGGTGGTGAAATTGATTGAAAACAAAAAAAAGGTTTCCCTGTTTATTTTTGTTTTCCAAAGAAAACTTTTATATTGAAATCCTACATCCCAATGTAATGAGCATCAAGCTCTGTGTGGCAATACTGTCCCAGGAGTGAGAAATCAATACCCTTTTCTCAATGAAGAAACTCCCTAGACCAGCCCATTGTTTGTGGTCAGTGAATCTGCACAGTTTGTTCTTCAACCAGCTTGTATATCAGTGGTTTTCAGCCTCTCTGCATGGATCTTAAGGTCTCTGTGGACATTTATCGAGGCTTCTCAGAAGATACTTTGAAAGCAAACTTATTGTCAGTAAGCTTAATTCTCTAGCAGAATTCCATAAACCTGGTGGTAATCTTTTCAGATCCAAAAATTGAAAAATGTTTAAAAAAATACTACTGTATAGGAACACCCTCCGTTTTACAAGTGTATGGGTAGAGTTCCTGGGAGGAGAATACTGGAGAGAGGAAAAGGCTGTGATCCCCACCCTTTGTTAACACTGCTCAGCTTGATCTGTGTTGGAGGAGTGGCTGTATAAAGATCCTTAAAACCATTCTGACCAGATCCATCCCTGAAAAGGGCCTGTGGAGTTCACAATCTGTTTAGTATATCATTGAGCTTTTCCTTTGTATTTCTTCGAGTTTGGGCCTTAGATGTAAATTTATGGAGCAGACTTTCATGCAGAATACTGTACTTAGGAAATCAGTTTATTTTCAGAAAGATTAACATGCAGCTTCCTTTCAGAACCTGAGATGAACTCTGCCAAAAATGATGCTTCACGTGTGCCTCGTGAAACTTGGATCACGGAAAGCAGCAATGCAGGCATGAGCAGGAGACCTCGAGCTGCTGCAGTCCCTTCTGCCAAAAGCCAGGTAACAGCATGTCATCGAAGGGAGCTCTACGTTGATTTCCGTGCTATTGGCTGGTCAGGATGGATTATTTACCCAAGTGGATACAATGCATTTTATTGCAGAGGATCCTGTGTCTTCCCCTTGGGAGAAAGTCTAAATGCAACAAACCATGCCACAGTTCAGTCCATAGTCCATACACTTAAACTGTCTCAAGATGTCAGCACGCCCTGCTGTGTGCCAGATGAACTGAAGTCCCTCAATCTTCTCTACTTTGATGACAAAGAAAATGTGGTCCTTAAAAATTATAAAGACATGGTGGCAACAAGGTGTGGTTGTCATTAGGAGGACCTTTTTTTGTCTGCATTTGTCTTGCACCTGAATTCAGTTCCCCATTTGCCATTGCCAAGGGAAATGGCATTTTAGATGACAGGTCAGGAGAGACAGAAACTCAGCTGTGCTTCCAATCCTTCTCCTCTCACCATGGCTGTGTGGAAGGGTCTTTAAGGACAGCTTTTGAAGAGCTGCAGGCTTGTGGAGGGTATGCTGACCTGCATGGAAAGCTCTTAGAGCGCCTGTACACCAGAGGGAACCATTTAAAACAGGAACTTGCTATGTGAAGGAGTTGAAACACATGAAGTTGAGCATTCAAATTAAGGTCTTGTTCTGTGTATTGAGGCACGGAATTTCCTGTGTGGTATCCTGCTTCAATCCAGGATGGGATGCGGATCTCTTAGTAACACAACCTTCAGTTTTGACTGCGTGATCCACTGGCATGTACATAGAGCTTTCAGGATAAGTGTCTGTCCAGAGGTAATCTCAGAGATCTCTACCATCTGCAGCTCATGCATTACCTGGAAATGCACTTACTGCACCAGTTCTTGTGGAGACCTCCTTGTAAGTCCCCCTGGGACTTGCTGGTCAATCCGAGGGAACACGTAGGTCGGTATCTGTCTGGGAATCAGCAATCTTGGCTTCAGTCTCGGGGCTGCACGTCTGTATGATGAAGCATCAACCGGTCCTCCTCTGTAGAATCATTCTCTTCCACCATGGTCTGTGGGTGGCTGTTGGGCAGTGTGTCAGCAGAGACTTTATACAGTGGCTGTTCAGTGGGATCCTAAGCTTGGGTCAGAATCCCAATAGTTTAGCAGGAAGAAAGAAGACCGCAAATCTTTGGAGGTCTGTGAGAACATGCTGGATGCTGACCTGTATCTGAGGCAAGTTTGATGGAAGGTACGACTGGTTCCCTTCCATTCTTCCTTGAAGAACAGGACATAGACTTGGAAGGGGCCCCGTGATCCCCTTTAATGTAGGTAGCCAGTCCATTGCAGTTCCTCAGTCAGCTTACTGAGTTGTAACTTAAGCCTGGTTAGGTTTCTTGTCTCCATTAATCATTGAAGGAGGCAAACTTCTCACAGAACGTGACATCTCCCATGGGTAGAATGGAGAATTTTTTTACTCCAATGAGATTTAAAAAAATATATATTTATGTACATGTTTTTCTTCCTGTAAATACTGATGTCTGTAATAAATTTATTTTATTTAAAACCCAAACACTTGGAGTATATTAACTTAATCTGTAATATAAAATGTTAATTTTCAAATAAATGTAATGTAACATTGGTCTGTTTTTTGTGTTGTATTTGAACCTCCTTCCTGGAGTCATGAATCAAATACTTTTCCAGAAGAGAGGACATTCCCAATGGCTTCAGTGGGCACTGTATCAAGTCCTCTGACGCCATGTCAAGGAGCATGATGGATAAGCAGAACAGATGTTTGCCTTCAGGGAGGATCCAGTAATTATTCCTGAAGTGAAACTTGCATTGAAGCTTCTTGTAACTCTCACTTAGTCGGGAACAGAGACTAAAGCCCTTCAGGTTTGTCACATGCGGCGCTTATAACAAAAACACAAAAGTCTACCTCGTGGAGGTCTTGAACTTAACATACCTGAGATTACTTCCATTTTCTTTGTGTGTGAGACCTGTTTTTGTGTATGTTGTAGTACCTTGGGATGTCTTCGTTAAAATTTCACTAAGTTAGAAAGAGAGGACAAAAGAAATACTGTTATTCACAGATAGAGTGTGTGGATGAGAAGGCTGGGCCCTATATGTGCAGGCCAGGCTTCTGCTTTTGGAACTACCCCTGGGGCTGGGTGGAGTAGAGGAGGCTGGGTAAGACAAGGATTTAGAAAGAAAGGGTGGCATGCATGGGTCGGTGTGGAGAGAAAGGTGTTCTCCTGCCTGGTTGTTTCTCTGTATCGTTTGAGGTAAAACAGCCAGTTTTCTGTTCAGTAATTTTACTTTGCAGCTAAGTCTCTTCTAACTAACTGAACTCTCTAAAATTAGCAGCATATTGTGGAGACGCTGTTTGCTTTCCGAGTGGTAAAACCTGGTTGTTCTAATTTATGCCAAGGGACGGTAGGCAGAGAGGCTCTTGCTTGTACTTACTGCTGTAACAACCAAGGTCAGTTAACTTATTTGCCCCACTGGAGGGCTGGAAGCAGAAAAGGGCGGAGGGGGTGGCGCATGTGGAGAGGAGCGGATGGGACAGGTGACCCAAAACTGACCAACAGGGTATTCCATCCCATCAGCATCACTCTCAGTATGAAAGCTGAGGGATCAAAGGGTCAGCCTCTTTCTTCAATGGCTGGTGTCCAAGGAGGACCCTGCCTGTTCATCTGCCTTTGATCCCGCTCTGTGCATTCCTGAATCCATGTCTGGAATCCACTTCCTGTCTGTCACAAAGTCCAGTCTGGGACTTTCCTGGTGCCTACCAGTGGATGTGACTGTCATCCTGGGAGCTCGATACTGGTTTTGTATATTTTGTATATTTCATTATTTTCCTTTTTTTAATTTTTATTAATATTTTCATTGAAGTAGCTTAGTTTCTTCTAATCTCCTAAGTCTCTCTCTCTCTGTCCCTCCTCTCCCTGGGGCGGGAGGTGGGGGAGAGCGTCTGTCGTTCGCCTCAGTGGCCAGTCTGGCCCAAACCACCACACTCTGGGAGGTTGCAGAGGCTGCTGACAGAGGCAGCAGAGCTGCGACATTCCCATGTCTGAGCAGCTCCAAGAGCAGGTCTTGCTGCTAGGAGCAGCAATTAAGGCAAAGGAGTTAGTGCTCAATCCAGGCTGGAACAGGCAGCGGAGCGTTCAGGAAGCTTATTTCTGTTGGGGACAAAAGGCTTGATTCCACCAGGCCAGGGAAACAGGCTGTGATAGGGCTCCTGTACTTTGATCCAGCAGACCGTGTGTCGAATGGGTGGTGTGCGAGTTACACGTGTGGAGGTGCGGGGACTACAGAAGTGTTTGTCCTTTCTGCAGAACGCCCCACCATCGCCATGCTGACCGTGTTCACAATTCCCAGAGAAATGGTGAAAATCTTCCTCTGCCTGTATAAAACTACTGGAGAGGTGGGAGGTTGGGGGTGGGAAAGTGTTTGGATCTTGGTATATGGTAAAGTGGAATAGAAATCGGGTAGCAGGGTGGTGCTAAATGCTGCAGCGACCACACCCAGCCATTGGATCCAGTGCCATTGGCAAAGGGACTTTGGAAAGTATAAAGGGTCATAGTCTCGCTTTGCTGGTTTATTTCCCGGGCTCCTGGTTTGCACTTTTCCCTTTTCACTGCAGGAGTATCTGTGTTGGTTTAAATCTGTAGGAACCACGCCTTGGGTGTGGGAAAACGTATCTACAGCAAGAGTCCGGGCAAGGTCATTTCTGAACGGTGACTTCAGCTGCTGTCTATGCTTCTTGTGGTGGGGTCACAAAGAACTGAAGCCAGAAGTTTTCATTGCCGAATAACGCTGGGAGAAGGACTGCATTTGGATTGGACTGGCGGAGGCAGGTTCTGCGTCCAACATGCTCCAGTCTTCTGTCTGTGACATGACAAACGCTTCTAGCACCATCAGCTGTGTATCATAGAACAGTAGGATGGTTTGAGTTGGAAGGGACCTTTAAAGGTCATCTCGTCCCAACCCCCCTGCAATGAGCAGGGACATCTTCAACCAGAATCAGCTGCATCCTTCACTGCTCAACTCAGAATCATCCATTTTTTCCAGGATATCTTAATGGGTTTCTTCTTGTTTCAGATGCCAGGAAAAAAAAAAAAAAAGGAAAAATTTTCTATTGAAAAGCAAGTATGATTAATAAATAAATGATGGGTGCACTGACTATTAGCTAACATAGTGCTGCCCCACAATAGGTGAAATATGCACAGTCAAGCTACGAGCACTCAGTAGTTTTGCACACATTAAATTATTTTTTTCTGCGCCACTCAACATAGTCTCATTATGCCCCATTAAACCCTGATAATTAAAACAAAATATATTGGAATTGTTTATCCTGGACTTTGTAAGGAAATGAGCTTCATAATAATGCCAAGGGAAAAAATTTACACTACACCAGAACTTGTAATTAGAATAACAATTAAGCACAAGTATGATCCTTTTTTTTTTTTTTTTTAGAATAAAGGTACATTTCCTTGTTATTCATTAACTGAAATAAGTAAAAATTTAAAAATAAGAAATGCTACACTTTGGAGTCTTGGTTTAATCAGAACATAATATGTTTAGGTGGCATACCGGAAAGCAACAGCTATGGCTCTGGAGGGAATAGGGGCAGTCTTCAGCATGGCCAGTTTGGAAAAGGGCTGGTGGCACAGATTGCGTTGTTATTTCATGTTGCATCACGACAGCAGCAAGAGAAAGCAAGGCTGGTAGCAAACCCTGTTGTGATAAACACTGTACCGAGACCAACGGGGAGCACACCTGGTCTTGAAGAGCTCTCCATGTGCAGAGCAGAAGCAAAAAGGAGCGACTGCACATTTTAGAAGCCGGATGACACCAAGAGACTGAAATCCGGAGGTATACAGAGGAAGAGTCCCATGATAAAAGACTGCCTGCCCCTGCCTCCAGCTCCAAGCCTCAGGGCAGGCGTGGGGGTGTCTGAGCGGGCTCAGCTGGTGGGTGGAAGCAGAGTGCCCCGTAAGCCATCCATGGATCCATGGGGGTGCATCTGCGCAGCTCTGCAACCCGGTGTCTGCTGGCTTGGGTCTCTGACAGCTCGTGGCTCTCTCCATCCTCTCCAACTGAGTGGATCAGTGTGATTCTCTTCTGGTGAATAACACGCCTTGCATTTTATACCCACAGGCACACAGAAAGCAGGATTTCAGAGACAGAGATTCAGACAATGCTTAGGAAGAGAATCCAAACCCATGTTAAAGCTGTAGCGTTATGCTCAACCCCGTGATAAAGAGTTTGGCCCGGATTTGGAACCAGAAGAGGTCCAGGTATGTGCAGTCACACTCATTATTGTGAAAGGTGAGGAAAGCACTAAACCTGGCCCCAGCAACACTGCAGTGGGATGGTAATGGTATGTTGTAGGGGAGAGCTAATAGTAAAGAGCACAAATCCACAAGAGATCAGGCTTCCATGGTCTCCTGTTTGTAGAAATGTTTAAAGGATTTCCATGGTGCTCCTGTCATGAGTTATAGATGATGGGAAGGTGCTTCTTGGCACTGAAGCAGGGGAGGGACATGCTGGGGATGTCCTGGGGCTGGTAAGGCAGAAGGCTTGGGGAAATTGGCCTGGGATGGTTTCCTTTGTGAGGGGTGAGAGAAGTTAAATGTGCCTGCCCTGAGGAAGCTGGAGCACAGCAGTGCTGTAAGCAGTCGGAAAGCCTCTGCTCTATTCTGTCGGCTTTGCACAACCCATGTTCAGTAGGAGCCACCCTGTCAGAAACACACTGAGTTGTTTCCAAACTGCCCGGGGTAGTTACTGTGGTTCCTGTTCTCCGTGTAGGAAATAGGGTATTTATGTCCTTCACTTGAAAGATCCATGGAGAATAGTATTTCATAGCCCTGGAGCTTGTCTCCTGAAAAGAGAGGGGAGAAGCCGGGTGCATATTACAAGTTCCAGGGCTTTGCCACAGGTACTGAACCCTCCAGCTTGTCCCCAGTCCCTTTAAGATCACACATGCAAATACATAAAGGTGCATGCATGCAAATTCTTTCTTATGTACACCCGTGGGCACACACATGCATGTTCAGAGGCAGCCTCCCTCCTGGTTCATCCCAAACTGCTTCCCAAAGGATGGTGCTACTTATGCGCAGGGGAGGCGGAGGGGCGGTTTGGGAACATTGCCACATCCAGAGGGTGTGTTTCGATGGCTTTGTGCAAAACTATGTCACACCTAGGCCATTTCTCCTCTTGCAGCTCCCCTCCGAGGAGAGCAGTTAGCAGGTGTGAACTGACCTTTGGTGAATGAGACGATTGTGCCTTAAAGCAGGTAATTAAATGTTTTCCTTCTTCCTATGGGGGAGGGGGGGGCGGTTTATTGCTAGAAGCCATTCACAGAATAAGAAGGACTGCTAACTTTCTGTTGTCACAAGGATGTGTGCAGCTATAGATTCACGCAGATACTAACTGCCCTAATTCAGAGCTAGATCACAGCCTGTCTTGGTTCTGGAAAACAAAAGCCCTGAGTTTTGCCTGCAAGTGGGAAAATGACCTATTACTGCGAAGTGATTGGCCTTTAACTGCAACCATGATTTGGAGATGCTGTAAATCCAGGCCTCATGACACAAAGTGGTGTTATTGCATAAATCCCAGCACTCTGGTTCTGATTTGCTCACAAAAACCTTGCTTGGCTAACTATCGGGTTACATGGAGTTGTCAGGCAGCATAAAACCGTTGTGTGTACTCAAAAATCAGTATAGACTCTGTACTGTGATCAACTGTCCATGTCAAATTTTCTGCTGAATGTGCTGAGCCAGTCTTGGTGTCCAGGGAACTGTGTCCTCAAAAGCCATAGACAAAAGAATTAAGTATAAAATCAAAATAAACACTGGGTCAGCTTTCCTGATGGTGAAAGCCCTGTAGGCCTAAGTACTGCTAGGAATAAATTATCTCAATTTAAGGGAAGTGAATTCTGGGTCTCCACTGCTGCTCCCGGGATTCCCATTTTACTGCTGAAGTCCAGACTGTCAGTGGGAGGTGTCAAGGTTTTTGTGATTCAAAATCAGAATTAGAACAGACGATGCTGCAAGAAAAAGAATTGAGCAATAAGAGTTAAACGTTTGATTTCTTGACTGTAGAAACAAACATTTGCTGTTAGAGCTAAGACAGCTCTGTTTAAAAAAACATCCAAATGTAAGTATGTTAGATGCTCCACTGGATATCTAACTCAACTAGATCAACCTGAACCTTCTGAGAATTTTTTCAGTTTATTTAGTAAGGTTTATACTTTCTGTACTGCGAAAAGGACTATGCACCATGTTGGGGGAATGGAAGAAGTGATTTAGTTTGCTATTTGTAAAATACTCCTGTGCTTGGCTTATCAAAACTACTCAAGAATAGAATCACAGAAAAAATTAGGCTGGAAAGGGCCTCATAGCATCTTTGTCCAACTTCCTGGTCAAAGCAGGGTTGACTTCAAAGTCAGAGCAGGGTGCTCAGGACCCTGACCAGGTTAGTTATGTATATCTCAAAAGATGGAGAGCTGGCAGCGTCTCTTGGACTCTCTCCCAGTGCACACCCACCCTCAGCGTGAATATTTCCCTTGACCTCATGACTGTGCTCTTGCTAATGCAACCCAAGAAGGGGTTAGGGGTTTGCCTTTAGCTCTGCGTAGGTGTACCAAGGGCATATGATCAAGTCCTTATCCGCAAGGATCCCTGGAGTCAGAACCAAAGGAGGCAGCCCCTGACCTGTGCCAGTATACGGGGTTGTTCCCTCCCAGCAGCAAGACTTTGCATTTGGTGAACTCCACATGGTTCTTGTTCCTTCATTGCCTGAAAAACTTTCTGTTTTCTAAATGTGGTGTTTAGGTTTAGCCCTGGGTTTTGACAGAGTTTTTTTGCTTCTTTTTTCACGAAGATTTTGTCTTGGTAAAAAAAAATTTAAACTCAAAACCTCACATTTATTTTAAGATTATGATATTGCAAAAGCATTTCTAAATTCTCCAGTGTTTCTCTGGAAGTTCACAGTTCCTGAGTGAACCTCTTTACATTTACATATTATCCTGGGAAGTTCACACAGGTTAGCTCAATAATTGCGTAAATTACAAAATGAAAGCAGTTGATTTATTTTCATATGGTATTGTAAAACTCTGCAAAACTTTGCTTTCTAGTTTTGTGGTGGAAAATGAGTCAGCAAGTAGCTAGCATATACTTAGCATTTCTGAGATCTTGAGGCTTCCTATGATTGTTTCTCCTCGATTATTATAAGCTTCTGATTCCAAATGCAATTTATAATTATTATTGCAGTATTAGTATTTCTGATTCACAAGAGTATATTGTCAAAACTGATGTGTTTTCAGCCCTTGTTTTACAGGCTCAAGTCCTATTACTAACTGTAGCTAGTGACTTCTACCAAGGTGAGGTTTTGACCTGGACATTAGACTGCTTCTCGTGTGCATGGGCTGGTCGGTGGCTGAGACCTAGAGAAAATCGGGCTGGGGTTCACTTCACCCAGCTTCCAATACCAACACCACAGACACCAACGTGTGATCAAATTAATCCCACCCTGAGTGGTTCACCTGGAGTCGTCCAAGAGCCTGAGAGTCTTAGAGCTGGAGGGCAAGATTAAATTCCCACTGGCAGAACAGCGATGACAGACTCACCAAGTGACATTGTCAAAGAGGCCTAAAAGTTTTGGAAGCCAAAAATTGCTGTCTCGGTGGATGAGAGTCAGAGGCTGCAGTGCACTTGCCATTTCCAGCTGCCCACCACCTCCCTCCCCTGCAGGCTGCTGCCACCGCCAATGTGCTGCGCTAGAGGTGGGTCCGTGGCCACTAAAGTCACCATCCGGGTCCTCATGGTGGTGTATAAATGCAACAGCTCAGAAGCTGTTTCAAAGGCAGCAGTCTTTGGTTCATGGACAGGACAGGTCATGGTCACACACCAGGACACCAACTGCCTCTGTGGGTCGATGCCTTTCACTGCTTCCCTACAGCGGGTACCACGCAGAAATGGGCAGAAACATTTTTCACCATTGCATGAGAATTTTCAAGGTCAAGCAGTCAAATCAGCTTTCAAATTTTTGCATGCCAAAAAGAAAATTTTTCTAATTTTTTTTTCAGAGTTCCGTAGTCCTTTATCCTAATTCCAACAACATAATTTTACATTTGTAATTTGAAATAATTTTAGGGTTTTCTTCATTAGAAGTTCCTTTTGGACATTTTGAAAACTGCTATAATTTTTCAAACAAAATGGCAAAAGGCCTTTTTCTTTTTTCTTCTGTGAACGGCTTTAGCACTCAAAGCTCAACATTTAATCTTTAAAAGGGAAATAAATAAAATATTCTCAACAGGTTCATTCTCATTCTGGGCAGCAAGAGATATGTGTTCTGAGACTTCTGATTACAACTCAAATGCATGTATAAAATATGAATGTCAACTTTGAAAGTGTATATGTAACTCGCCTAAGGACAGGCTAAGAAAATAAACTTAATTTTTTGAAAAAATAATTAAAATGAAAGTTTGATCATTACAAACCCTAAATAAACTTCAGAGAATGTCAGTGGGGTTCTCCGCTCCCATCCAGCTGCGTAGTATGAACAAGCTGATTAAGAGCATGCCTATGGCCATTCCACTTCTCCTATTGTTGCTTGGATGACAGCTCATGAATATATCACTTGCCTCTTGAGCAAGGCCAACCTTATGTACAAGAAGTCCATCAGCTCCTCAGACCTTTGTGCTCCTCAGCACCATCCAGCCTTTCCTTCTTCACCACATACTGTCATGAGATCAGCGCTTTATGGCAACTCCCATCTGTCTGCGTGGAAGCCCACATGGTAGATTTTGCCTCTTACTTGATAGGTGAGTGACTTTGCAAGTTCCATGATGTGTGACAACCTGTTCCTGTTCCAAGTCTTGTCTCAAGCCTTCCAGCCTTATTTCATCAAATGCTCCAAGGTGCCTGAGGCAATGATAGGGCCTGTATTTTAAGGTAAGAAAATGGGACAGAGGGCATAGGAAAGGGTGGAGAAAGGGGTTGGTGGTCCTGCTTTAAGAAAATATGTTGGGAAAGGTGAGGTTCATGAAGCTGGAGGTGAAAGGCTGAAAGGCTGAAAGGCTATATGGACGATCTCTCAGTGGTTTTTTAGAATGCTTTAAGATCCTGCCTCTAGATTTTGCATGACCTTGCACTGCCTTGTTCTTAAGCCCAAAGAATGAATTGTGATTTCCTTCTTTCCTTCATTCATGTAATATTCAGTTTGTTTAAATGGTTCCCTCTTATTCTCTGAATCAACAAATCTCTGAACATCAGTGAACACCATTATCAGTGTTTCAGTAATGCACAGAGCATCCAGATCCTTGGAAATAACTCCAGAGGGATTTGGATGGAGAAAGGCCTAGTCCTAGTTTCCCATTGAATCAGATATCAAGAGGTGGAGCGGGAATGGGCTTGAACATAAGCATGGTTAGAAAGGTGGGCTGAAGGACTGAGGTGTTACACATAAACTATGTCACCACCCCCCATGACAGGAAGGAAAAGGGAGCAAGTTTTAATCCTTTCTTTGTGCTATTTCACAGAATAAGCACAAGGCTTTGCCTTGTTGTTACTAAGATAAAGATTTGACTTTATTCTATTTGGCAAAGACCAAGGCCATGACAGCATCAAAATACCTATCCAGCTAGCATAAACATGGCATTAGACTATCTCTGTGCTCAGCTAGAGATCTGAAACAAGTTTATTCTGCCAGAAAGTCAACCGCCCTCTCTTGTTAACAGAAAATGTTGCAGAGAAGACAAGAGACCATGTCTCTGGAAAAGGTGAGCTGTTTTCAGGATTTCTAAAGTCCCAGGTAATACTCAACACCTTTGAAAATCAGGTCACTGTTTTAGTGGGTCTACATGGATCAGGAACCTAAAACTGGGCAGCTATTTTTGAGAATATTCTATTGTTCCCAAATATGTTTTGTCAGAACAAAATAGGAATAAACAATAGTACAACTGATGTATATTTCAAGGTCCAGTTCCTGCAGATTTCCAAGCATCTGAAAAAGTCCAAATAAACTAGTAAGTCCATGGCAGAAAAAGGATCACCCAAAGAAAGTGAAAACCTAAACCTGAGATATCACATGTCTTTCAATTTTTAACTTTGACCTCCACAGCCCTCAGTGTTCCAGTAGCCTTGGGTACCTTTTAGGCAACAGGAAATCACTTTTCTGCCTTTGACCAGGGTAAACAATGTCAATAATCACATCACCCACGTTTATGTGGGATCCAAACACATTGGATTCTGGTAAGCCAGAGCAGCTGCTTCTGGAAAAGAACTTTTCTCCAAAGGTAAGGTCAAATGGTTAAAATATTAACTTACACACTCTGAGTTTACTGCTCTTTTCTGCAGTAGTTGCCCATTATGGACAACTTGAGTAAATCGATTAGTCTTTCTGTATCTCATTTTCATACCTTCAAGTAACGCTACTATTTCTTCTTACTTTTACAGCTGCTCCCTTGGAAGTCTTTTCTCACCAATCTTGGTTAGAAGACTCATTTTAGTGGGAAAAGAGCACATTTGGGAAGATTGTCTCTTTATACGACACCTTCATTAAAAGTGCCAGACAAATCCCTGAAAACCAGCGTTCTTTTGCCTCAACAAATCCTGGCGAAGTCCCAGCCTGCCCTCTCAGTCACTTCAAATGGTAAGCGGCATGAGGACCAGGGGTAGGTTTGGTAAAGGCATAGCTCCAAGCAGAGAACTGTTGCTATTGAGTAGGGCTCCTGGCAGACTAATCCCCTGTGCCACTAGAGGTGCTGCAGGGTACCTTCTTATTCTCCATGGAGAGGGAAGGGAAAGTATGGTTTACGGGCTGTGTCTTCTGCATGCTTATACAGGCCTGGCTCTAGGACTGTAATCCTGGACACCTCTGAATGGAACTCATAGTTCTCTTGGACAGAATACTATATGGCAGAGATGGGAGATGTTGTGTGTATCTACTTGAAGCTTGGTGTGACCTGGGTTGAATGAGTATAATACTTGTGGGGACATAAACCCAGGAGATCATGGGATCAGGCCTGACACACTGAATGACTTCAGTGGCATGTAATTCAAGCTAATATTCTTCCCCTCCCAAGCACTTCCTCTGCCATGTCACGGAATCACGGAATTTCAGAGTTGGAAGGGACCTCTAGAGATCATCTAGTCCAACTCCCCTGCTAAAGCAGGATTGCCCAGAGCACATTACTCAGGACTGCATCCAGAGGGGTCTTGGAAGTCTCCAGAGAAGGGAACTCCACGACCTCCCTGGGCAGCCTCTTCCAGTGCTCTGTCACCCTCACCGTAAAGAGGTTTTTCCTCGTGTTTGATTGGAACTTCCTGTGTTCCAGCTTGTGCCTGTTACTCTTCGTCCTGTTACTGGGCCCCACTGAAAAGAGCCCGTCTCCATCCTCCTTAAACCCACCCTTTAGATACTTGTAAACATTAATAAGGTCTGGCCTCAGCCTTCTCTTCTCCAGGCTAAAGAGTCCCAGCTCTCTCAGCCTTTCCTCATAAGGGAGGTGCTCCAATCCCTCAGTCATCTTTGTTGCCCTACACTGGATTCTCTCCAGTAGTTCCCTGTCTCTCTTGAACTGGGGAGCCCAGAACTGCACACAGTTTTCCAGTTGTGGCCTCATCAGCGCAGAGTGGAGGTGGAGAATGACCTCCCTCCACCTGCTGGCCACACTCTTCCCTATGTAGCCCAGAATTCCATTGGCCCTCTTGGCGACAAGGGCACATTGCTTGCTCATGGATAATTTACTGTCTACCAAGACCCCCAGAAGCTTTTCTTCAGAACTGCTTTCCAGCAGGTCCACCCCTAACCTATATTGGTGCCTGACATTCTTCCTCCCCTGGTGCAGGACCCTACACTCGTCCTTGTTGAACCTCATTTGGTTCTTCTCTGCCCAGCTCTCCAGCCTGTCCAGGTCACGCTGGATGACAGCACGGCCCTCTGGGGTGTCAGCCCCCCCACCCAGTTTGGTATCATCAGCAAACTTGCTGAGGATGCTCTCTGTCCCCTCGTCCAGGTTGTTGATGAATATGTTAAACAATACTGGTCCAAGTATTGACCCCTGGGGGACACCACTGGTTACA
Organism: Rhinoptilus africanus; assembly: GCA_013400135.1. Lineage (NCBI taxonomy): Eukaryota > Metazoa > Chordata > Aves > Charadriiformes > Glareolidae > Rhinoptilus > Rhinoptilus africanus. Next base: position 831,270 of record VXBO01010503.1, read on the forward strand.
GGCCTCCAACTCAACCCTGCTCCATTAATCACAACCCTCTGGGTCCTGTCACACAGCCAGCTCTCAATCCACCTCACTGTCCCCTCGTCTAGTCCACACTTCCTCAGTTTCCTAAGGAGGATGCTATGAGAGACAGTGTCAAAAGCCTTGCTGAAGTCAAGGTAGATGACACCTGCGGCTCTGCCCTCATCCAGCCAGCCAGTTATAACATCATAGAAGGCTATGAGATTGGTCAAGCATGATTTACCCTTGGTAAACCCATGTTGACCACTTCCAATAACTTCCTGTTCGTGAACATGCTTGGATATGACATCCAGAACGAGTTGCTCCATTCTGCCCCAATTCCATTGGGTTCAGCCCTGACCCAGGCTTTGATTGGAGATTTTCCTCTTCTATGTTGCATGTTCCCGTATCTAAGGATCATGTAATTTCAGTCCAAAAGCGTCTCTCAAATGAGAAAAAAATATATCCGGTACATATAGTCCCCATTGGGGGGGGGGGGGGGGGGGGGAGGGGACAAGAAAAGAAAAGAAAAAAGAGAAGAGAGGAGAAGAGAAATGAAGGCTTGCTTTCATTATATGTGGGACCAGGAATGTAAAAGTTCAGTTACCAGGATGCATTTGTTTTGTACATTTCAAACGTGCTGTAGCTAGTGTAACCAGCACATGCAGTTGGGTCTAATTGCTGCTTTCCAGCTTGGCCTAATTGATGCTCTGATTTGCAGTCACCTACCTCTACGAGCCCATGTTTCATTACATTTTACCCTTGCTCCCGAAATCTTAAAATCCCCATGGGGAGAAATAGATTACAGCAATCCAGAGCTTTTGTGTGTGAACTGACAATTCTTTCTCCCCTCTACTTTTCTCCATCTGCACATGAACAATGAAAATACAGTAGGTTGACAAAAACATGTATTAGTTACCCCAAATACTTCTTACTTAGGCAGACATGTCTCCTTTTGAACTCACTAGGAGTTTTACTTAAACTCTGAATTAAAACTGCAGCAGTATAAAATCAGCTCAGAGGTATTTTCATAACTTAATTGGGTTGTTTATATTACAAAACTGTTATTCTCAGTCTCCGCTCACAATTACAAAGAAAAAGTTCTTTCCTGAAGAATATGCCATTATTTTCCATAGCAAATGATTTAAATAAAAGCTTTTGAAATATGGAAACCTCATGTTTTTAGCTTTAAATAAGCATTTCAGTCATCATTAAAAAAATCCCTCTAATGTCTCCTGCAGCTTTGATTTCAAACACGTCACATTCTTCATTAAAGCAATCATTGTTAAAACAGAGGGACATAAAGCAACATAGGATTTATTCCTTCATTAAACTGATGATCCGTATATGAAGCCAATTAACATTATGAGTCTGGTGAACATCAAGTGTAAAGAGGTTACAGAAAATTAAAAGCAGTCACCTTGGTCTTTAGATAAAGAAAGAACACTTTTACATTATAAATTATAAGAGTGTCCAAGCGGGACAAATCGGCAAATTTGGTTAATTGGAAAATACATTTTACTGCACATGAATTAGGGTAAAATAACCTTTTAGCTCCTAGCCTTCTTTTTGTGGTCAGGTACTGGGAATCATGGGGAAGGAAGTGTTTGGACATGGAACTACAAGAGAGTTGTTTCATCAAACTAGAGCCATTCAAACTTGCCTGAGTTTTACAAATGATCCCCTCAAAGCTGGGCACTCTCAAGGAAAATGTCCATTCAGTGATTTTGCTCATCAGTTCAGTCCTGGGTTTTATTGTTGTGGGAGAGAAATGAGAAGAGGGGGGGGGTGTGTGCACAGCACAGGAGCAGTTCTGCCTTAAGATAGGCAAAATGTCTGTCCAGGATTGTATTTAATTGGACTTTTCCTTGCAGAGCTGGTAACTAATATTGATGTAATGATAGTAACAGTAATAATAATAGCAATAATAGTAGTAGTAGCAGTAGAAGCAGCAGTAGGAGGTAATAGTAGTAGTAATAATAATAATTTAAAAAGTATATGTGAGAGAGTCTTTAAGGACTTTGCATAAAAAGGGATTTTTTTTTTCTGCAGTATTGTAGCTCCCCTCTGTATGTTATTTCATGCCTTAGCTTGTTTTTAATGCTTGCCTTTGGTAGCTAGATGAGAGGAACCACCAGAGAAATACTAGCCTCTCACTAGCCGTGATCCAAAGCAATTTATTATTTGGGGTTGGTTTTTTTGGGTTTGGGTTGTTTGGATGGTTGGTTGGTTGGTTTGTTCCCCCTGTGATCCCAGCTTCCGAGGAAAGCGCCTGCAGAAGGGGGGTTCACGCTGGCAGCAGCCGTTCCCCGGGGCAGGGGCTCGCCCGGCGCCGCGCCCCCGCGGGACGGGCCGGGGGCGCGGAGCGGCGGGCGCTCTCCGCGGTGCTGAAAGGCGCCGCTGCCCCCGGGGCTGCGGCCGCCCGAGAGCGGCGACCAAGACTCCGGAGCGCTAACTTTTAATTACATCAACCCCACCTTTCGGGCATTAAAATTAAACAGGAACCGAACTGGAGAGGGGTGGGGGATTATATATTGCTTAGTTATCTCCTTGTTTTGCAGCTGCCTCTCCTTGGAAGAAAGTTGAGCCCTCTCCCGGTTCAGGGTCCTTCTGCTTCTATTTAAAAAGCAGGGACTTGGAGCACTTCCCCCTGCTCCATTTCCCCCGCTCTGCCTCCTGCAATGCGCTGAACTTGCAGGCTGCAAACTGCTGGGGAAAGTGAGTCTTGGAGCCAAAACGGCAATGCACCCCCCTGACTAGAGCAAGGCCTGAGAGCGCCATAATGAAGTTATTATTATTTTATTAGGGGTTCTTATGATAAAACGCGCTCTCTCACTCTCTACCCGACGTCAGAGAAAAAGGAAAAGGCACATCTGTCTCTGTGCAAAGAGATCCTGCAGTACTGGCCCTGCGTGGATTTAAAGCTGGGGGTAGAGGGACTGGCAGGGGAGATCCAGACAGTACCTCTGGGTTATGTTCTTCTTTTTAAGGTTAATTGACCTAAAGCTTGTGCTGCTATTTTAAGGAGTGCAGCCGGATTGAGAACATTGGTATTCCGTCTTGCTCAGTGCTGTAAAAGCTGTCTCAATTCGTAGTAGACTTTGCTGTTCAGAGGCTTGCCTGGATGGTAAGTCAGTATCTGTTGTCAAACAGTGATATCCCTAAAAGCGTTTATTTATGTGTATACATGTAAATATATATATGTGTGTGGTTTTTTATATATAAACATGTTTGAATGCAGCTTTCTAAATCTATCACTCGAACGCTAAAATTATAGGTAAATGGGTAAGATCAGATCAAATTAATTTGGATCTCAGGTACAATTAATTTTTTCCTTGCTTTGCTAAAATAATGCTTTAGAGGACTGAAATGTAACTTCAGCATGAATGTACGTTAGGGGAATTTCCGTATCTCTGCCTAGTTTGAAAGGCAGATAGAGCAGGAGATATTTCTAAGGCTTATTAGTATATGTTTAATGAGATCATGTGTGCAGAATAACTTTCCGAAGACATCTTCTCTTCAAAATCTCTATCTATTTCTGCACCTGTATCATTGGTATCCATCTCCTTTGCTCTGGTATGAACGTGCTATGTCTTTAAACTCCCATCAGATCTGAGAGAGCCTGTGTAGATTTGCTCGCCCTTCCTGCACAGAACATTACAATGTTTATAAAATATTAAATTTGTGTAGTCTGCCGGAGAAGCAATTGTTCCAAAATAAAATCAGCAGTCTAGACGAAACATAGACACCAGAACTTATCAACAGTTGTCTGACTTACATCTTCTGATGCATCTTGAGTGGGTCATAATACCAACTTTATTTTCAGTGGTGCATAAATTAATTACACGCATTTAATAACCAAAATATCATTATATTCCCCCTTTAATATCATAAAGGCTTTACGCCAGGGAAGCACTTAATGTGCAGGGGGCCATAACAGGCTATTATCCTTGTGTAATGCTATTACAGAACCAATTATGCGCCATTATACTTGCTTTTTTTGCAGTTTATGTGATTTGATCCAATCCCGCGTCCCTGACTTGAAAATTTCATCTGGGTACTTTAAAGTCTAATTTTCACCCGGGCTGAGGCAAGGGCCATCTCTCTCCGCTGAGCCTGTGTCTCGGATGCATTTTAAAAGTAATTGCAAAGGGTCCCGCCGCATATCGTTTGCAGACGGGAAGCGAGCATAAATCCAGAGACCCCTCGCTGTGAACAAAATCAAACTTTGCCGTGGTACGATCGCTTGGAAAGGCGAGGCGTGTGCAGAGCGGCCCCCCAAAACCCATCCGGCGGCAATTACCGCCGCTTTGGCAGCGCCGGGGTCCCGGCGGCGGCGGGGCAGGGCTGGCCCGGCGGGGGCCCCCCGGGCTGGGGGGGGGCCGCCGAGCCCCGGAGCGCCAGCGCCCAGAAAATAATGGGATTTTGGTGCTGCTGTTCACATTCCTGGTGTTTGCTGAGAAATGACGGGTTTTTTCCTTTTCATCTTTTTTATTTTTTTTTTTTACCTCCCCCCCCCCCCCCCCCCCCCCCTCCCACCCCCCCCCCCNCTGCACACCACGTGGGCCATTTGTAGGGCCCAATAGACCTATCCAAGTTACTCACTGTAGACAGCGCTGGAAATAATCAGATTAAGGCCAATTATGCGTGAGATTATAAAGGCAAGTGCTGAGAGGCAGAGCATGCTGTAGACAGATATAAAGACATCTGGCCACTTCCAGAACTCCACAGAGCCCTTCTGTCTCTGCAGCCAACAACTCACAGCGCCTTATTCCAGTGCAAAATACTCCCAAACCTTACTGGTGAATTTTACTTCTGTTCGGTTTAGGTATGGATTACTATTTCTATTTGCCTTCTGGATTTTTTTATGTGACTGCATATAAATTTGATTTTTTTTTTTCTTGACGAGGACTTTGGTTTCCAACCCGAACACAGCTCCCAGTGTGTTGGATGCTTTAAAAAGAAGACAGCTTTTAGGTTTTATTGCTTTTTCATTTATGCAGAATAATTTAGATGTTTTTTTAAAAAAACAAAACCACTTCATTCTAGGCTATAAATATTTTTTTTTCTCTCTTTATGCAATTATTTGCTCCGGAAAGGAATATTTGAGATAATTAGATAGATAGACGGATGGATGAATGTATAGGTGGATGGATGGATGGATGGATGATAGATAGATAGATAAATACATAGAGAGGAAGAACAAGAGATAGATACCCTGCTATTNCAGAGGCGCGTAAGTACAAGGGGCGAACTTCGGGGGTGCGTGTGTGCGCGGGGGCAGCGGGAGAAGCTGTGGTCTGACTTGCTCCGAGGCTGCCGGCGTACAGATAGGCGCTGAGATAAGGCGCAGATCTACAGGGACAGCTAAACGTAAAAAATCATCTATTGCCTTGAGAAAACACAACCCTATCCCCCCCTCCCCGCGCCCAGCTTTCCCTTCTTGTCACAGGATGGAAAGAAGGATTGCATGAGGTTGTTTTTTTTTTTTTCCTTTTTTAAATTTGATTGCTGTTGGAAAGGCCTTGTTTTTACACCCCCCCCCCTGTCATTTTGCCACCTGCCTCCCCTCTGTGGATAGCGATCCCGCAGTTGAGCCTCGGGCTACGAAAGAGATGCTTTTCTCCCCTCCCAGCACAGATGTTGGTGTCATGGCTGTAATCGGGACACTTTCAGGACGTGGTCACGCCTCCTCCCTCCAGCCAAAGGGACCGCATAAATCTTTAATGCTATTTTACAAACATTCTGCGGGAGGATGGGGAAAGACGGGGCACGACTGAGGAAAAAAAAAAAAA
>VXBO01010503.1:840481-1007202 GCA_013400135.1 Rhinoptilus africanus
TGCCCCGCTCCCAGCTGTGCCCTGCCCCTGACAGATGTTTTCTTTCCTTCTCTCCACCAGCTCGAGGCCCTGGAAGCCGTTTTTGCTCAAACACACTACCCCGATGTGTTCACTCGGGAAGAGCTGGCTATGAAAATCAATCTCACGGAAGCCAGGGTGCAGGTAAACATTCTGGGGAATTATTTAACTCTCGGGCATTCAAACTGGCAAACTTTTTTTTTTTTTTTTGACATCATGACTGCAGAGTGCACATTTGGCCAAAGAACGCAAATGAAGACGATCTGTCATTTTCATGATGCACTTTAATAACATCAACATAATGTGGAATATTAGATTAGGTTGATTAATCGGTCATTCATAATTAACTAGTGATAATGTTCTACACTAATTTGTCCGCGTCTCCAAGGTACTAAATTACATCAATGCACATCCATTTCCTTGCTTTTGGAGGGGGTGTGTGTGGAGAAAAGAGCTGAGACGTGATTCTCCAAAGCAACTGTGACCACTGTCAAGCAATGGGGTTAGTCAACGGCAGGAGCCCAGCTGCCAGGAAGAAATCTTTTGCACCTCTTCAACTTTCCTCCCTTTCGCCTTCTTTCTAAACACTTAATTTAGACAGCTTAAGAGCCTGCAGAGCAATTCCCACACCTTTAATATGATCCAATAAATACCATTGGCCACGATTACTCGCTTTCCATCCCCACTCTTTTCCACCTCTACCTACCTTCCTTCCTCCCTCCCTCCCCTCTCCCCACTTTTTCACCTCCTTTTTGTTTTTGATCCAGGTGTTTGTTTTTCCATATCCAGGGGTTAACTTCATGTGTGTACATGCTCTCTAAGAGCAGCAGTCCCGCAGTTGTCAGAGATGGATCTCTATACCTCTGCAGGCATCCACCAGAGTTACAAGCCATTTTTTGAATACGATTATGTATTAAATTTATTTATGGGGCTTTTCTGCATGCTGTTTTTGTATTCTTTTTTTATTTAGGTGCTCGGGGTTAAGACTATGCAAAGATCTAATTGTAGGAAATATAATAGCTTGCCTTTTGTTCCCCAGGGTCATGTTAGTATCTCTTAAAACCCAATGGCTGAAGAGAGATAATGGAATTCACCGCAGTAAATTGGGGATTGTAAACAAATTATTTCTCCTATAATCAGATTATGCGATCCTGATTATTAAATCTGAACATGAATCATTGGTCATATGCGGGCAAATTAAACTGATTATTATTTGGAAATGAAAATCTCCTTTTGCCACTGCATTGTAGGTACTGTTTTTTAAAAAAAACAATAAAAAATGCCATTTTGGCTATTGGCGCCTAAAGACTGAACTGCAAATTGAGATAAATGGGACAATTATTGAGCATTCAGAAGTGGAAGATCATAACTTCTTCCTGAAAGGTGCAAGGGTGAGATAGGGGTGGTGACAATTAGATTGCTGAGGACTGGTGTTTAGCCTTGTTGTTGGCTATTATGCAAACAGACAATAGATGCAAGCATTTGTTTAGCCTGCTTTCATGCAGGGACATGGGGAAACACAGAGGATGGGAGATATGTTTACATTTATACCCCTTGCTCATTCAAATATGATTAATGTGCTATAAAGCAGAGTCTTAATCGAAGATGATGTTGTCAAACAATAACTAAATAGGGAAATAAACGACTTCATCATGCTCTTTCCTCAGAAGCAGGCGAACTGTCAGTGCAAAGTCATTAAAATATGATAATGAAAAATAGCTCAATTAAATGTTGTTATAGCTGTGACCTTCATTCAATTAAGACGCAAGAAAGTGTCTGCATTTTGCTTTGCATTTAACCGCTCTAAATTTAGAATATAGATAAAATCATTATTCAACGTTTGCTGATACACGCAATTAAAAGGCAGCTAACTAAAATGGAGTTGTAGGAGGAGAAGAATAATAATAACAATCTCGCCTATACTTGAAGTCATGTATTAAAATGTGGATTTCCTGACCTCAAGAGAGGCTTGGCATTTTCAGCCTCAAATAAGGTGCTTTCAGAGAATCATCTCCAAGCTAAATGAAAAGAATCAGTGTTTGGACTAAAAGTCGGGGGATAAAATCAAGAACATGGATATTTTTATTGTATTACAGAGAAGAAAATAAGTTTTGGAAACCCGTGTGTGTTAAACTGCAGAATGATCTTCCAAAATTACCGTCTACCACCTTCTGAGTCCTCTAAATGCAGACTGGTCAAATACATCACAGAAATAACAGCAAGTATCAGTCCTCTCCAGGAAAGGGGTTGGATAGGATGGCCTAATGCATACCTTTTCATTTCTGGCCTCCTTGATTCTAGCAGCAGCTCATTTAAAGACTTATATATGGTTTCATCAGAGCGCATACATATTTAGATACATATTTAAGTCCATCTCTATACAAAAGGCTTTATGTTATGCTTTATGTTAAAACATAGAAATCAGCGAGAATTAAAAGTATGCATAAATGGAAGCACATGTTTAAATATTTTGTTAACTAGCACAGTAACATCAAAACTTTTTTTTTAGCTGTTGTTTTATTTTTAATGTGCCTTTTGAATATCTTTAGACATTCCCGGCTTGTTTTCCAGACACAGAAATGTTCCACATACAAATGTAATCCTAAGGCTCAATTAGAATAACAACAGGGACACAAAATAAGAGGAAGTTTTAGCCAAGCTTCTAAATGACTGATTTCACTAGAGTAACAATTTCCTTGCATCACGTTGGGCAAAACAGGGTATTCAGCCTGGATTGTTCTCCTCCTCCAGGTGTGGTTCCAAAATCGAAGAGCTAAATGGAGGAAAACAGAGAGGGGTGCTTCCGACCAAGAGGGCTCTAAGGAAACCATGGCTGAGGTGGCTCCTCCTGCGAGGAATCTAAATTCCCCTTCTCCAGCAGATCAAAGCAGAAATAAAAAAGAAGGCCTGGAGATCCAGCAGAGGTGAGAGTAATACATGTTATCAACTGCCTCTCTGTGGGGCAAGCATGCATCATACGTATGTACGTACATACAGACTTGCCTGCTGCTGAGCCACACAGTATCCCCCACAGTATCATCTTCAGGTACAGTCTGAAGATCATCAGAAGATGAGTTGTCTCTTGTGCAGCTCACTGCTCCCCATGGAGATGCTGGTGGCTGTGGGAGCCTGATGTTATCCAGGCTTGGTCCCATCTAGTTGGACGCTGAGACACCGGCGTGTTTGTGTGCATGCACAAACGCAGTCTTTGGAATCAGCTAGTTCTGGTTTGTAAGGAAGTTGTTTTCTCTTCTCCATCAGCCTGAGTCGAGCAGTGGGTCCCACAGGACCTTTCTTCCCTTCCTGCCTGCCGGGGACTCTTCTCAACACGGCCACCTACGCACAAGCTTTATCCCATGTCGCCTCTCTAAAAGGTAAGTGACTTTGTTTAACTTCAGGGATAAACTCAGAGTGGCTCTTCCAAGCTAAGCAGCATGGTCCCACTCATGGCAGTGGGGAAACCTTTGGGAAATGATGGATCCTTCTTTCTGTTATGACTGGCAGTAATTGCACTGACCGATGCTGCAGGTACAGGAGTCTCCTGTTGTGGCATCATTTGTGGCAATGCTCCTTCATTTTACTCAGACAGTTAGTTTTAGTGAGGCCATGGTTTGTCTCAAGGAGCAAGGCAGGTAGGGTTTGCTCTTTTGGAGTTTTCTTTGCATATGCTTTTTTTTTAAGAGTCAAATTTATACTAATAAATTAGTTATACACATCCTTTTGCATTATATATTACCTGGCACTGTTACTGATGCCTCATCCGCTCTTTGCATGCGGTTTCTTTTGCAGTACATCTCTGCACAATGCCAGACCTTCCTCTGCTCGAACAGTAGGTTCCCTTTGAGAACTTGAATAAAGTGTGTGCAGGGGGACAAAGGAGGTTACGAAATAATTCCTGGGACCCAGGCTTCAGGAAGGGGTACCTCCAGCGCCCCTATCCTCTTCAGTTCCCAAAATGCAGCAGTGTGCAGCTTTTAAAAATAAATCACCAGCTGATCCATTAGCTGTTCCTAGTCTAACAATTAGTAAGACTAAGGGTGTAAGCAGGATGAATTCAATTTATAGATTTATAGGATGTAAAGCCTCATAGCACTGCCAAGCACAAAGCGGCACATACATTTTCTCTGTGCCCCAGTGGGGTGCATTTGTGAGGAACGTTTCCCACTCTAAGACCCTCCACTACAAACACAAATGTCCTCTTAATACCTCTCATTGTGTTCTCTGGCATTCCTCATGCTCTTTGTGAGTATTTCCACTTAAATCAGCATTGCCAAGATATATTCCTGAAGCAAATGCTTGAAACAGCTGAGTGTTGCATTAAGTCCAGTGTCTCGTCCCCTGTTCCCTCTTCCCTCCTGTCTTTCTGAAAAAGCTGAAGTCAGACACACCATACAGCTACTGCTATTTTGATAGTTGTGGAACCTGTGATTTTGAAATAAGAAAAGCCATACAGGTGTGACCTGAACCCTAAAACTTAAGGGATGATCGTCAGCCTAAACCCTGCAAGGGAGCAGCAGCTCTTGGACTGTGTGAGTCCCCTTCATCTCCACCCTGGGACGGCGAGGTCTTGGGGCAGAGATTTTTGGCTTCTTCCATCAGCTTCTTCTGTTGGGCAGGAGCAACCCCTCTGGGGTAGACACTGGCAAAATTCTTCAGGCAAAAAGATTGTTCGTTGGTAAATGTAGTCCTGGTCAGGTTGAAAGGTGTGGAAATGGGGTTGTGTTTGGTGAATAATTTTGGATGGAAGCAAAGGATTTTTTTTTTTTCTTAGAATTTACATTTAAGCATTTTTCAAAATTAAATGCATCAATACTTTGTTCTCACTTGTTTCATGCTTAAATGTAGCTAAATTTTAGGAAAAATAACCCCAATAAAAAAACACCAAGCAAAATGAAATAAAAATGAATGAAAAAAAAATTGTCATGAGGTTTTTTTAAATTTTTATTTATTTGGAAGACTTACGGATATTATTTTCTGTGATTTTACAGCCCAGCCACTACTTTGAAAAATTAATAATTTGCTCCTTTTCACTTGATTGCAGTTTTGCAACTTAGGGGCAGGAAAAATTGTATTCCTGAATCTCTTGTAGAGATACTTATTAGATAGTCAGTTGCCCAGGCTAAGAAGCAGTGTCCCTGAAAAACTGGTCCCAAATGTAAGTATAGGGGGTTTTATAGGTTGTATAGGGATGGTCAGTTATCAGACGCATGCATATTCTCTTGATGAATGTTGTCAGCTACACGTGCAGTTCATTGCTGAGATGCCCAGCTTCTGTTTCCTTCCTGTCACTGGAAGCCTCCAGATGTATGCAAGAGGACTGCGATAATGTAGTATATTTTGTAGTGTATTTTGATTTTAAGAAATCCTCTTATAGATTTGCATATCTACATATCCACCTACCAGGAGCTTTGTGGAGCTGCCTACGCCTGTCAGCATAGTGTTACACTTGGAAGGAACTGGTAGACTGAGCTGTTGCTTTGAGGGAAGATCTTTTTCTTCTGCAGCTGGATCTCAGTAAGGTCAAATTTTGGTTTTGAGGTTAAGGGTTAAGAATTTGTTGTTCTGTAAGGTGGCAGATTTCACTTATACAAGCAGAGAAAAATTGTAGCATCTTTCTTGTAGTTTTTATGCACGGAGTATTGTCTTCTCTTTCCCTGGCTCATCTCCACAAGTTCCTCTTTCCCTGTTTCTCCAAGAGCAATTCACTTGGGCTGGGGTAGGCGCTGTGCACAGGCACGCCCTGAGCTTCAGTCTCATTAATTGGCAATGGTGAACAGGATGATCTCTAGAGGGTCTGAGTGGACCAGAAGTATCACAGGCCTGATTCACGTTTTGTTTTTCTTTGGTATGGAAATACCAGGTGAATGATGGTTCATTTAAACCAATGTATTTGAGAGCACAACCAAGCTCACATATCAGTCTGGAGGAAGAGATAATGGCTGTGGGAAGGAAGGGAAGGACAGGGAGAGACACAGTGTTCACAAAACCTTTGTATGACCTTCTTCGACTTGCTCAATTCAGTTTGTTTGATTCTCGCTTCTCATTTACCCCTTTGAGCTAGGAGTTGATTTGTACCCTTCAGGCTTGTCAAAGAACTAACCTACATTCAGGTGGGCATTAGTCTGTGTCCTTATGTGTCTTGATGAAGTGACCTAAGCCTCTCCCTGGAGAATCTAGTCCCATTTTGCAGCAGAAATGCTGACAGGACTCTGTCACAGTGATTCTGAGGGCATAGGACTTCATGCCACATTAAACACCATCAAACTCAGTGCAGGATATCAGATTCTGAGCTGTTTGGTTTTTGGATTGTTTGGATAAGGAGAAATTCAGTAAGTAGTAAGGTTTTCCAAGATTTTGCAAGTTTTATTGATAACTTGTATGATCAAGAGCTCTTCCTGGTACCTCTCTTGTGCTGACTATGCTTTGAAACTACCAGGAATTCTTTGTGCTGTTGAACACAAAATAGTTGCTCCAGAATCAAGGCACCATTTCACTCTCAATGGATGTGTGACCCTGCCTTCTTCTATGCAAAAATCAAAGGCATCTCCTCTATACGGAGCCCATAAATAGATGTGTTCCCACCATTGGGAGAATAATTCTGGCCAGTAAATGGAATCATATTCTTCAGTAAGGCTGTAAAAGCTGCCTGCAGACAAATGGGCACCCCCAGCACATCAGGTACTACTGGGAAGTCTAGGTTGTTTTCTTATTCTATTGAGGAGACGAGGTGTGCTTTGCTGGGCTTGTGAGCCAACACTTTGTTGGTGTCAGTGAGTAATATTTGATTGATGCTTTAGAAGGAGACAATTAAAACCAATAATCAATACAGTGAATAACAAGTGATGATGGTGATGTAATTAATTAATAATTACTTTATGCTCTCAGGGACCATTTTCATTCTGCCACCTGAGAATTCTGTCTTCCGTAAAGAAACTAATGCCTCTCTTTCTCCTTCTCTGACTTTGATTGCTTGGCTCCAGACCCAGGCTTCCAAGGCTGCTTAAAGAGTCTAGGTTATATGGTTCCTGGGTCTAATTTGTAGTGTAAGGATATAATAGTTGATAATGAAGTAGGTCTAGTAGAGACAAGAAATCTCAGGACAGCCTAGCAGAGGGCAGGCACTGAGCCTGTAACTTTGCGTTTGGAAAGACTGGGCACTGCAGTGTAGGCTCGCCTCATGCTTTGTGTGGCTCTGCAACTCTTCAACAGGCAGCGCTCATCTGAGCCCCACATGTGCTGCTTCTAGGTGAATGGGGGGTGTTGCTGGAGCATGAGACTAGGGCTGCTCTGATGAATGAGAACAAGCTATTCTCCCTAAGCACCATGCCCCATGAACCCTGCTATCTCTGAAACTGAGATTTTTTTTTTTTTTTTGCAAAGGAATATTACCACCGCAGGATGTCCTGTGAAGCAAGCAGGCCGGCTGTACAATAGTAATCAGAACTGTAATTCACAGCGTAGATTGTTCCAGAGAAGAATGTATTACTGCTGGACAGTTTTTCTCTGTTTCTATCAAATAGTGTCTATTTAGTAATACAACAAACCTTTCCTTTCTTTAAGTGAGTCCTCTTCTTTTCTGAAATTTGGCACTTCGGAGGCTGTACTTATTAGCAAGCATCTGTTAACTACCATATCACCTCACTTTTTTTCAGGAAATACAGTTTCTCATTTGAAATATTAGCATCAGATCATAATTTATGTGGTATACAGGGTTTCCTACTGCAGAGTTTTAACTCTTCACCATTGTCCGTAGTCAGGAAGAAGGTTGGCTCGCATAGGTGAAATTTCTGGTGTTTGTTACTGTCTGAAATTGTCCTAATTTGACCACTATGCTACTTCATTGTGGTGACTTCGACATTTCCATGATATTCCAAGATGAATCACTTACTGTAAACCATGCATCTGCAGTCCATTTAGTAGATTTAATTGCAGACCTCAAATATGAAGGGAAAATACTTGTTTTATTTATGGGCTGTATAACAATAGAGTAATCGGGAGAAGCTAGTGTTCTGTGCAGAGAGAGACCTCAAAGTACCTTCTTAATGGATGACAGCATGAATGCAATTCATTAATGTAGAAGATGTTATTAATGGGTGTAAACAAGAATCTCCGGTTTTTAGCGGAAGTGTTGTACCATTCTGGTGGCTGAGGCCAAGAGAGCGTCTGTTACATTCCACTGAAATTTCCCCAGACCCTGTGATGAGTGCAGTGTATGAGGAGAGAAATAATTACACTTGCCAGGGAATTACTTTCATAATTCACTCACAGCTCTGCTCTGTGCAAGTTATAGCTCGGTTGGTTGTCACGGCACCTCCACACCACTGATAGAGAAGCAGGATTGCATTATGCACATCAAAGTGGATATTCCAGGGCACCATTGATTAGGCTCTTTTATGGTTTGTTGCTGCTGTGGTTGCTGTTCATACTAGGGAGGCTTAATTGCAGTATCCAGGAAAAACCCACAACAACTAGAACTGCCCATCCATTACGTTTCAATTTCTGTTATGGAAAGATGAAGAGAATTTGCCCGAATCCATTGGGCAATTCCCATTGCCAAGGCTGAGAAAAAGTGTCCAAGGACCTAGCTTACCCTTGAACTGGTGTTTACTGAATTGGAGCACCGCTGCTTACCATAAGAGTAGAGAACAGGAATCAAAGCTTTTGGGGTCTTTTATTTTTTCTGTCATTCTTGGTTGTGGACTTAGTGACTTTCCTTATGTCATATAGCAAATAGTGGGTTCTGTTTGGCATTTCCCTTGTTTACCTGTCACTGTGACTTCAGAGAATTTAAAACATTTCTTTAATTTGCTACAGATGTACAGACCTTGAGCAAATTAGTTTGATTCTTGTACCACAAGTCCTCTACCTGCTCTACATTGCAGGTAGATTTTTTTGGTCTTTATCACAAATATTAGGGAATATGCAGATACTGGGAGCCCTAGGAGCCATGGGAAGGACATCAGTGCTGGATTGTTCCTCCAGGACAAACCTTGATTAGGTTAGTGGACCTTAGCTGGGCAGGGGTTCCTATTGACCCCTTTTGGAGTGATGGAGTGACACATGTCAGCAGGATTTAGGGTCAGATTGTTAATTTGATGTGAAAGGGAAGAGTGGCAAATAGTTGCTGAGCTGAAAGTATTTCAAAGGACCGGTTGTGTTCTTCCAGCTTTTGTGGGCTTTGCTGCCAGCTTTCATGTCGAAACAGGCAAGGTCCTGGCTTCTGAATTATTTTTTTGGAACTGTACTAATGGCACAAATACAGGACGATGAAATCCTCCAGTTCCACTGTTGAGTTATTTACACAAAAAGGCTCCTGCTAGAGCAACTGAGCCAGATCATCAGCTCTTTGTTGTTTGCATGGGGCACATAGCCAAGGAGGTGTGAAATTATAACATTTAGACTTTTCTGTCAGCTCTGAAGTGCTCTTCCAGCCTGTGGGCAGCACAGAGTGTCTTCCACACTTAACCAGCTTAGGCATTAGAATGAGGAACCATCTAGCACAACTTCAGCAGCCTTGGGGCTACCCTAAATTATACTGCGAGCATCTGGTGCCTTCTTGTTTCAGGTTTTCAGTTCAGACTTCGCTTGTTCTTCTGGACCTCCTGATTAAGAGTTTGAAAAGGTTTGGATAAGATAGTTTTGTTTTCCCTGCTTGTGCCTCAGACTTTATAATAGACAGAGTTGGCATCATATATGAAGAGCAAGAGAGAGATCCCTTTGAATCAGCTCTCACTGGTAAATGACACTGTGAACTTGAGGTTGCTCTTGACCTTGTGAAAGTGACTTCAGAGTTTATGAGGTTTTAAAGTTCAAGGAAACCAATGTGGCTGCTATCAGAAAAAAATAATACTTAATTCGAGCTTGATATTTTTGCTGCAAGCGAAACAGCATGCATTGACAGGTGAAGATTTTTAACCATGTCAGGTTGCTGTTCAGCTGTTCACATCAAATGCTGATATGCACAAACACTGCAAGACGAAGGCAACCAGGGTTTTGCCTTTTAGAGGGCATATCTATTAAATTCTTCAAACTGTTGAGTTAAAATAGAAAATGTGTTTTAAATTCATGTTTATCAATATGGGCCCCACTCCCACCCCACTCTTCTCAGCTGCAACTGCACCTTGGAACTACACAAAAGGGTCCGCAACAAAAATTGTAGATCAAATATCATTACAATTGAAATGTGATGTTGGCAGAGACAAGATAGAACTAATTTAATTTTTCCTGTCAGTCTCTGTAGCAGATCAATTAAACTGCCAAGTGGATCAAATATTTCAGACTGTATTTATTACATTAAGTATTTATGTTCAGGCTGAGCATTTAAAGTATGATCTCATATAGGAGAGTTCAGATCAATTCAGCAGAATTTGCTTTAAGTTAATGGAAATCTAATTGTGTATTTTAATTTTGTGTACAGGAGGCAGTAAGTTCCTGAAAGAAAGAAAACTGTACCCTGTCCATATTGTAGCAACCTGATCCACGTCCCATTAAAGTAATATCAGACTCTCATAGACGTTAGTGAAAGCTGGATCAGGCTTTAGGGTTAACGGCTTAACCCTCACTGATTTTAATGGGATCTGGGTGTCTAAACTCCTCCGAGGATCCCATATAAGTAGGAACGATTCCTTCCTTCCCCACTGTGGACTCAGGGTTACTTCAGTAAGATGTAAAAAACCATTGATGTCTGCTATATGCGGATGCCTCTTTCTTGGTGAAAGTCACCTCCCTATCCATCGTGGGCTGACTGACGGGTAGGTGGAGACCTTGGGCTCCTGAGACTCCCATTGTTTCTCTTGGCTTTTGTGCCAGCAAAGTCCAACACTACCCGCAGACACAAGCAATTGCAAGGTAGATTCAACCTTCCTTACAACCTACAGACAGACCTAAAATCCTACTCTTCCGTGCTCTAGCTGAATAGACCCTGGAACAAATCACACTTGTTACTTTACATTTTTTTCAGGTGTGAGCTGTTGTTTGCAAGTGTTTTAACCTCAGTGAAAATGAAAGGAATGGTTTATTGGATGCATTGTTGCTAGAGGTAGCCTAGTTTCCACCACAGGTAACTGCACCCTCAGGTTGCAGAGCCACTAGGTAATATCAGGTCTAATTATTAAAAAAAGAGCTTAGATTGGTACTGGAGACTGATAAATATTTTATCCCTCTCTAACAATGGAATGAAAATAATTCTTAGGGGACAGAGCTGATTCTTTTCCACTTCTCCCCACCTCCCACCGAGCAGACAATGTCTGTGCTCGGTCCTGGGTTCGGTACCGCCGAGGGGCCAGCCCTCCCCTCAGCCCGGCACCTGAACCACCGTGTTCCAAAGCCTCACGCCGTTTGTGTTAGAAAGCAGCAGCGCAAAGACAGCTGATGCACAGGCAGGCCCCCGTGCTCCCCCCACTTCAGAGCTGAACCGTAAGGGAGTGGGGCTTGATAGTAGTGAAAAAACAGACCTCTGTGAGGCTTCTGCTGCTAAAGACCTGCTGCAAACTGCTGGGGCTCTGAGGTACCGGTTCTACTCTCCTCCCTCCTGTTAAAACAGTGGCTGTCTAGCACCCCTGAAGTGTCTGTGATTCAACGGGGCAAAAAATGACTTTATGAGCATGGCTGGTGGTGGCTAAAACTGTAAGTTGTGTTACTGAGTGGATTTTGTGATAAACCCTCCTTCTGACCCGCTAAAAACAGCCGTAGAATTCAAGATTGGTTGCTAAAAGCAAAAAATGGAGGATGTTAGTCAAGTGCTAAGACTTACTTGTGCAATTCATTTGAATGCCTGGACCCATGGAAATGTTGGTCTGCTGTCATATGCTCCATCAGAGGAGTATTACAAGAAAACAAGACTTCCCCGTTACTTTAATAACTTGTCCCTTGTAGATTCTATTTTTTTAAAATACAAAGAGTACTTCTGTCCTGAACGTTACCTGCAAGCTGCTAGTCTCTGACAATTGCTGTGGAGAAGTCTTGCCAACATCCTAAAAGCAAACAACTGTCTGCCTTCATCCCTAGCAGATGGGTGCTGACCCGTTGCTACCAAGAGCAGAAGTGTAAAAGAAAGACTACCTGCTCCCTGCAGGTTATTAGTTCCATCACTTAGTCATGAGCCATTTAATTCAAACATTAACTGCAGAAATTAAAGCAAGTCCTTGGCCTGGAAAGATCAGAGGAAGACATTGCATCATGTCAGGATGTGCGCGGCTGGGCTGTTGCTTGTCGGGAGGTAGCAGATCAGCAAAGGACAGGCTTTTGCCAGGGGTGTAGAAGAGGATCTGGAGTTTTTGTGGCTTCTGAGATGCCTGGAAAAATGGTGTGACCCAGCATTTCCCATCAGAGAGAAAATTAAAGTAGTAGCTCAGCCATCCCACCCTGCCTCCCCTCCCTATGCCTCTAACACATTCTCCTTCATTCAACTGAATAATCTAAGCTAGGTAATAGGGTGGCTTTT
Source organism: Rhinoptilus africanus (assembly GCA_013400135.1). NCBI lineage: Eukaryota > Metazoa > Chordata > Aves > Charadriiformes > Glareolidae > Rhinoptilus > Rhinoptilus africanus. The sequence goes on from VXBO01010503.1 coordinate 852,942, forward strand.
TGGATGGACTACATGTCCTGCCCAGTGGTTATCCTACACTTCCAGGTGTACTTGTCTGGGAACTGTGCCAAGTCCCAGCGTTATCAAAGATGAGCCAGAGGAGAGCCTGCAGTGGTCCAGCTCAGGAAGGCGGCTGGTGGAATGAGGAGTGTCTCTTGTCAGTGGGTTGCAGGGGAGCCTTTTGGCTCAAAGGGAGAGGAATATCCATTTCACTATCTCTCCAGTGTTTTATTGCCAGCTTGGAACAGCCCGTGTTTCTGAGATGACAGGGTAGAGATGGTCTGACCCATCTCTTCTGGTGTAACTCTTAAGCCATGTCAGCAGCAGCAGTTTTATGTGGCCTTGGCTCGCTTCTGGAGGCCATTCTTTTTGAGGTGTCATCCTTAAGCAGCAGAAACATTGGGTGGATGAAGGTAGAACAGCCTCCTGCAGGTAGACATGATGACAATAGTTGGCAGGGCCAAGGAAAAGCCTATCTCATCTTGTAGTGAGATAGGAGAAGGTCATTAGTTCCTGCATAATAACCAGGATGTTTTCACCTTTCTCTCTGCAGTAATGTTTCAGTTGTAGATAAGTGATGGGAACCCCACACTTACCCAACAAATGCATCTGCCCAAATTGATCAGGCTTCAGTGTGCAGGTGGAGGGCAGGGGACACCTCCAGCATGGGGCTGGTGGTAGCCACAGGGCAGCAGCTTGGTATGAGAGCTTTGCTCATGGGGGGATCTCATGTGTGATCTAAACTTCACTGCTTGGTCCTGACCCTGCTTGTCCTCACTCATTCTGTCCCCCTGGGTGACCCACAATGCAAAGTCTTTCACAGTGCACCTCATCAGAATGGGATCTAGCTTTTCTAGCCCTGATCCAGAGAATATCTATGCACCCATTGAGGGTCAATAGGGGAGGGAGTTGTTGCCATTCGAGACTCCAACCCCATCTCTGCCCTTTCCAGATTGACCATGGAGAGGACAGTCAGGCAGTCCCCATGACCTTCCCCGTCCATGATGGTGCCTTGTCTCCTTCCTCCCCAGGGAGCCCGCTGTGCTCGTGCTGCGTTCCAGACCCCATGGGCCTCTCCTTCCTGCCCACCTATGGCTGCCAAAGCAACCGCACCGCCAGCGTGGCCGCGCTGCGCATGAAGGCCCGGGAGCACTCGGAGGCTGTGCTCCAGTCTGCCAACCTCCTGCCCGCCACCAGCAGCAGCCCCACTCCTCCTGCCAAACCCGGCCCCGAGGGCAGCCAGGACAAGCAGCCCTCTCCAGCCACGGAGCACATGGAAGGAGAGAAGAGCGTATGAGGCCGGACTGGCACCGGCGCCCCGGCTCAGGGCAGGGACCTGCCGCCGGGGCTCTGCCGTGGGGTGAACTCCAGTGTGGCCATGCCCCAGCAGGACGCCACGGGGCCACCAGGGACCCGGCAAATCTGAGTGGCCTCTTTGGCTGCCTTTCACGCACCCTTGCTTTTCTTGCGCCACTGTAGGTTCATTCCCCTGATTTATCGGCACTATCAGTGTTTGGAAATGTTTGTGAAACTGTTTTTAGTCCCCCCGCTCCACATCCCAGGAACATCGAAACACCCAGGATCCCGGCTTGCTCCTGCACACCTCGGCTCCCCATCCTGTGCAAGATGGAGGGCTGGCAGCCATGCAGCGCTTCCAGATGTGATGTCCGAGGTCCAGGACAGGAGAGGCATCCAGGCATCATTTACCCCACCACGCACAGCAGAGGAGGAGGAATATGCAGGTATAGACCAGCTTGGCCTGCTGCTTTCTGATGGCATTTGACTTCAACTAAATCTATCCCAGGCAAGGTGTAAGAGAAACAGAAAATAGAAGGAGACTCTTAATATTTTTTTCCTTCTCCCTTCTTTTCTCCAAAAGCAAAACTTTCCATGGAGTAGATTACTGGGAAATAGCTGAGATCAGGTCACCTGTGAATAAAATCTTTGCACTAGTCTCTATGTGAACATTAGTTTGTAACTCTCGCCATTCCCTGGGTTAGACATAAAAGACACATGACTCCAGAGCAGCGTTCACAGCTTCAAACGGTAATGCTGGTATTTAATGGGGAGTGCAGTTATGTCTAGATCTGCACAAAGCTGAGGTACTTAGCGTTGTTCTCTCAAAAAGAAAGACTGTAAACCAAAATAATCCTGCATTGCAACACTGCAAATATGTCCTTGCATGTTGTGTTTTTAATAAAAAGGAAATATAGCTTGGAAGGGTATTCCTTTATGCCATCCAATATCAGACTATTCCATTCACTGAAGGCTTGTTGTAATGAATCTAGATATGAAAATGTCTTAATTACTACAGAGTGGCCACAGTGCAAAGGAGATATTGATGCCTCAGGCAATATAGTCTTACCTCTAACCCAAAACTCCCCAAATCAAAGCAGACTAAGATCTGATAGCTCTATAGCAGGCATTTTTTATCTGGGGTGACCCACATTTTTTCCACAGGAAACGCAGATGCAGATTAAAACTTAGTGACATGGACTTGCTTCTCTTAGGTACCTTTTGCAGACTCCTTAGAATAGTCCACAGATGTCCCTGGAGAACAGGGTGAAAACACTGCTCTAAGACTTGACCAGGTAACATGGATGCCAGTGGAAAGATTCCTGTCAGCTCTGAATGCCTGCAGAGCAGGTCCTTCGTGGGAATGCTGCTAAGGTCCGTCCCACTGCCAACGAGAGGCTCTCCATTACAACCCTAGAAGTGTTTTAACCCATGGGCTGATTTTGGCACAGAATCCTGACTAGCAGAGCCTGTAGGTTTCCATTTACCAGCACAAACTTTTTTTCTGCCACTCCTCATGCAGGGCCGATCCTGCGTGTTGTGCTGGGGACCTCCTGCAATGTGCTGAGCACCTGCTTTTACACTAGGCTGTGTTTGGCTCCACACAGGATCTGAGCCTGAGGATATGCTTGGAAGGGCAGTCCCAGGTAAGGTCGGCAGCAAAAATTTCTCTACCTTACCCAGCTGATCTCAGCCTATGAATTTCACAGAACCTGGGACTTCTCTGGGGCTCACAGGACCCTCCCCTGCCCCCAGTGCACACCTTGGACACGGCTTGGTATGAATGCCCATTCAGAGGGTGGAAGCCCTGGTCTGCAGGGGGTGGCTTGGTAGCACCAAGCACCTTCATTGCTCCAGGAGTGACGAGTACCGGGCACTGACCCCCAGGGTGGGATTTGTTTCTTCTGGAGACAAGCCACTGAGGAGGGCAGTGCTGGGTCTGTCCTGGGATCCAAGTACAAAGAAAAGTCCAGCAGGGCCCATATTCATCAAATGGAGTAATTTTGCTTTACTTTTGCCACACCATGTGTTCATTGTTGGTGATGCTGAACTGCCCTAGCTGTGTGGGGAACCTGCAGTAGTCTGTGATCCACCTTTGTGTTCCAGCCTCAGGGGCTGCTCTGCTGAACTGGGGGTGGAGCTGGCTTCCCCGGCTGCAAATTATGGCTTAGTTTAAACAGCAGCAGAAACCTTTTTCTTCCACCAAAATAAAATAGATTGCTGTGTGCTTTGCTGTGGGGAGTGGTTGGAGAAGAGAAGATCACTGTTTTCTTAGTGATCTTCCCAATCATAATTTTTTTTTTGTGTCCACCCCCCCAAAAAAACCCCTAAAAAAAATATTCCACTCCAAAGAGGCAGGCTCAACTTCATTTCAACATAATTACCTTGCATTCAGTTGAACTTCAGCCCTTCTGTACACTAACTCTTCAATCTAATTGTTTGATTAAACTCGTATTTCCTCCAGAAAGGTACATAAATAAGTGAATTGTTGAGCAAATTAAGAATACTTAACAGCATTGCATCTGAAAAGTAGTTACGCTGATTAAATTTTCTGTCCTTGAGGATTTTCAGGAAATTACTTTTGATCGTCAATAACACAATTAAGTAAACTACACGCACATTAGCATGAATAATTGATAAGAAATTATGTATTACCACGAAGCACTGATTTAATAATTCATGATGCGACACTCTAGTGACTGTGCAAAACTGGATAACATCGACAAGTCTGCCTGATGTTGCTGGAAATGCTGCAATTACAAACAAGTCTATAGTTTGGTTGTACAGTAAAGAAAAGTATCTGATGCATGCTGTAGTTTCTGTTTGTTTAATACTTGAATAAATTTAGAAAGAAGACCCTGAAAAATTCCTGTGCTGTTTTCATTAAGATCAATTTCTCTGTCCGAGCATCTGCTCTCACACTGACGACTGTCCCGTCCTGCTTAGACCACAGAGGTGCTGCAGAGTGAGGGAGGCTCTCAGGTTCACAGCCGGAACCTGCTGGGTGTCTCTCAACTTGCAAAATTAGGGGGTTCAAAGTTTTGCAGAGCCTCCTGTTAGGAGCAAAGAGGCATTAGCCCCACCTTAAGCCTGAGCCCAGTCTTTTAGACTCTTCAGTGTCTGATGTGTCTGTGATTATAGTTATTCAGTATGATTTTGTGGGTGGTTGCTCTAAGTTAGCCATAAATGAAACTCAGATTTGTATGGTTTGAGTCTGCACATCACCACTTTAAACTCTAGGCCAATTTGCCAACAATTCTTGTGACTTCCCTAGGGAAGGCAGATACATATTTGAATTCTCGTTAGCATATTGGGGAATCCAGAGCATGTGAATCGCATTTACCTCTCAAATTTTGATATGAGACTTGTCTGCTCAGGGCAGTGCAGCCCAAGGGAACATGCTCGAGGTCACTGTGTATCAGCACAAGGGCAAGAGCAAAACTCAGGAGATCTGTGTGTCAGTCGTGCCCACTTCTAGTCACCAGACCCCCAGATAGGCTGCCCACTGTGGATGAGCCACCTACCTTCTTTCTGTGCTATCATATATCAGGGCTATGCCACTTAAACCACTCCTGTAATGGCCATCTCAGTCGCTCTGATTAAGTCTGGCATTTAAAAGTTTATAACTCAGCTATAAAAAGTCACTCAGGCTGAACCCCAGAGTGAGAGGCGCAAGCCCAAGGGGATGATTTACATGTGAGCTATTCCAAAATCAGACTGCGTCATATTTTTTCAGTTCTGTGAAGGAAGAATGGAAGCCCAAGGTTTGAGGGACAGATATAAGACAAAGATGTTTTGTTTAATGGCTTACTGCATTGTCACTAGATCCCATCCAGTAATTCTCTGTGAGTTTCCATACTAGGATGAGCCAGGCGCAGCATGAACAGCCCCTGTGCAAATGACAGTTGCATGATTCTAGGAAAACATCTCCAGGTCTGGGCTCTTTTCTCAAGAAATCGCGGACATTCACAATGCCCAGACTTCTGCTCATCCACCACCTTCCCTGCACGGGCTGTCTCCCAGCATCCTCACCCACAGCATGCAGTCCTGCCTCCAGCTCTGATGTTGACTCCCTGCTTGTGCTGTGCCCCCACCGCAGTCCCCCTGTCCCAGCGCCCAGCCCAGCCCTGGGGGGGCTGCGGCAGAGCCAGCCGGGGGAAGCCGTGCTCAGAGCTTGTGTGCGGGGTTACTGCAGTGCGCTGGTCTGGGATTTGTTAATGGGGATTGATATAAAAAAAGGCCAGGCCATGAGACCTTCTTTATAAGGTTTCATGCCATCCTCTCAGCTCTCCATGCTTTTTCTCTCTTGCACAACTACGTAGGTCTCCTTATGCCCACCTACCTTATAGCAGGAAATGTGAATGCACCTTCACTCAGTTACGCCGTAGGCTAGTGCTTCCTACATCGCGCGCTGGATAGTAATGAGATTGTTAGGCTAATTGGCTCTTTATTAAGCATATTATTTACAATGATGCTGAAGGCCATGTGGATGCAGAAAAAGAGCCTGGTATACCATTAAACTCTTCCCTCTTGCAGTCGGTGTCCTCCCCTCTGTGCTCCCCATGAGTTGCTGGCCTTGGCAAGTTTGGGCTGACTTTCTCTGCACCTCCCGGAGGACTCCCCTATCCCAGGTCAGGGCCAGGGAGAAAAGCCTGCTGGTGGGACTGTGTCTCTGAGAAGTTTGCACTTCTGCTGCGTGCTTAAGCTTTCTGCTTCCCTGCAGCAGAAAGAAGCCAGCACAGCATGGCAGGAAGTTGTTTGCTGCCGGGCAGACCACGAGGGAGCAGGGATGGAGATGAAATGCTTGTGGTGTGCTGCTGTGGCACATTCTCCCTCTAAAAGAGCTGTTACTCGATAAAGATCCTGTTGTGCCTGGCTGTTTGTGCGGTGGAAGCAGTGTGTGAAGCGGGGGAGGAAGTGAGAATTGATACCCGAGCTCCAAGTACATAATTCAGACCTCTCCCCTGAAGAGTTTGGCACCCCTGCCATAAATAAAAGAGCAGTAGAGTACAATAAACAATGCTTTAGTCTTTCCAGTTAAAAACTTCCTTTGCACTGTAGTAAAATATCGACTTCAGGTGACCATGTTACCACAAAATATGATCTTCTCCTGGTACCAACCAAAGAAGCCTTTACATAGATCTGGCCAGTGAGAATGAGAATTTCATTGGCATGTAGCAAATCCAGCCTTATTTGAGAGTGATGTGTCAATAATATTTTAATAATCCTACCACAGTGTCCTTATTGCCTGCCCTAAGCTCTCTGCCACGAGACAAGTAGGTGCTGGTCTGCTGTCTCAGAAGACCAAGCACCATTTTTTGAAGGTGTGACAAGTCTCCTGTGGTAAACTCATGATAGTTAAAACTCACCAGTATTTAAAGTATTGGCCTGCATAACTTTTCCAGTATTCAATCTTGATGGCTGCTTCTGCAGACAGTGCTTTTGCAATACTGCTATAACATCTATGACATGAAGCAGAGAAGGAAAAACAACATGACCACCTCTGTAATCTTAGCCAAGAAGAGTTCTCGCATGCAGAGCAACAAAAGGCACTGCTTTTCTGCAGGCTGAATCCCTTCCCGATGTAATGCATACCCCCAACTCTGTTCTCATGGGCCTGGAAGTTACTTTGCATCTATATTTTCTCATAAAATGTGACAAGCAGCATTGAAGCTGTTTCTAGTTTCGGACAGTTAACAGTTTAGCTAAATCACCCTATGGTGTCCTGGAGCACCTGAGACTGCGACTGCTCTGTTTGTACGGAGGAAATACCCGCTCCTCCGGGCTGGTCAGATGTCAGGGTGGTTGTTGCTGCCCTGCTTTGTAAGGCTCAGCACAGGCCAGGGTACTCTGACATTAATGCTGTACACAGGCGGACACCTGAAGTATGTCATCCTTCACAACTTACCCGTCTTCTGCCTCACAGATGGCCTGGACAAATACACCTCGTTAGCTGCCAAGGTCTATTCCGGTATGCAAGTTCCCGTGTGCTCTGAGCAGTGCCTTTCAGACTAGATGATCTGAAAGGTCCCTTCCAATTGGAATTCTGTGATTCTGTGATCTCTGATAGCATGGTCAGAAAGCGCATGTCAAGAGCACCCTGGACACAAACAATCTGAGAGGCTGGTCTTCGGGACTGGTCAAGGCCGGGAGAAAACTTTCAATTTCTAGTTAAATTGTGTTTGCTTTGTCAGCTGAACTGTTTTACCTTTCAGTTCTCCTGCTTGAGAATCTTTGTTTATTAAACTCCAGCATTCAGCCTTGGCCCTAGAGACTAACACTTTGCTATAGTGGCAAATTTATTAGGACTCCCCTAGGTACTGAATAGGCTGAGGTTTTTTATTATATGCACACAGCTTCTTTACACCCACACTGTACATGAGCCGATGTGTTAAATAACATCCAAGGCCCATTAAATGAAGAAGCCCATCTCTGCAGAGAAGACTCCCCAGGAACCTAAACTCTGCCTGTTACAGCACGGCTGGCTCACCCTTGCTCTGTCGTGCTGGCTGAAGCCATCAGGTTTTGGCAGATGCTTGAGAACCAAGATGCTGCTGTGATCACCAGTCCTTGGCACAGCAAGGGATAGAAGCATCCCTGGGAGTTGTTCATTTTTATTAGAAATACTTCTGTAGCAATGCACAAGAAATTGGCTGCTGGCAGGGAAGGAAGATGTACAGGAGAAAAGAGCTCATCCTATTTCTCCTCTGAACCATTATTTGTGTTTAGAGCTAAACCTAACTGGGGTTGAGCCAGAGGCTCTCCAGGGAGGATTTCACAATCACAGTCCAACAGGGGTCAGAAAGGAAAGTTTCAAAATCCCACTCAGAAAGCCAAATACCTGAATACTTCTCCCATGGGGTTGAACCCCGGAGTCATCCAGATCGCTGTTGCAGCTTGCTGTTCAGAAAAATAGCACAGATTACAAACAGCCAGGCATTTGTGTGTGTGTGTTCGTTTTAGCCAACTCCAACTTGATCTCTTTTTGATGGGGTTTCCCTCCATAGGCCCCAGGACCTGCGTTTCGGCGAGTCAGCTGCATGCACCTCCCAGAGCCTTGTCTCTGACCGGGAAGCCCAGGGCTCACTGCGCAATGTTTTACCCCTACCTCCACCATGGGGCCATGGGATGGAGCTCACAGCCTGGGTCCAAGCTGGAAGGAAAGGAAGGAGGATGGTTCCTTACTCAAGTGCTTTCTTACCAGTGAGCCCTTTGCATTGTGCCCGGCCACCCCGAGACCTACATAATTGTTTTTTTCAGTGCAGACATGCCAAAGGGAGGCATTTCTTGCTAAGGCATCCCCTTCTTTAGTAACTGAACCAGCTTCCATCGTTTGGGATGCTTGCTATTATGAGCCATCTGGGACCCCTCAGTGCCTCTCTGTCACCCTGCTGCTCAATGCTACCCTGCCTTGGCTGCACCACACCGTCACCAGAGATGAGGAGCAGTACAGCTGAAGATGCAGGTGATACTCTTTGCCCCACTCATCACGAGATACAGGCTGAAATTTTCTTTTGAGGTAGCATTAGCTGAATTCAATTTGTTTTGTTAAAATGCCATAGGTCTACTGCTCTGTGCAAATGTCAAGTGTCTAGAGAGCTGCTGAGGCTGGGAAGCCTCTTCTTTATGGGAAACTCTGGAAACCTTCCAATTTCTACCCAGTTCAGATCAAATCAAAGTTTTAAAACAATAATCTAGTGAGTTAAGGGCTATGCCTTTGCATCAGCTCAATGAACCAGATACATATTAAAATTACTTTAGTGACACTGGCGCTTCTCTGTTCTGCAATACACTGTTTACCAGACATTGTGAAAACAGGAAAGGCATGAATAAATGAGAGTCATTTTTATTAATTAGATTTTAGAATTACATTTATGAGCCAGGAAAGGAGGAGCCAAGGTACTGGAGACACCTTGTTCCTACCACCATCAAGTGGGCAGATGATTTGGCTTTGATTTCATAGTCTCTGTCTCTGGGACTTCCATGTGCCAAACTGAAATAGCTCCTGCATGTCAGGGCGGATATATCTGGGCCGCAGTTTAACAAGGCCCATAGGAAAGCAAGCCTTAGCGCCTGCTGCAGAAGGGAGTTGCACTGGCCAGATGTTTCTTCCGTAATGGATGACATCTGTTAAGCACAATGCTCTTCCTTCACCCTCTGCCTGGGACCCTCTCTCCTCTTCAGCTCACCTCCTCACATTTCTATCAGCAGGAGGGAGCATTTTGGGCTTGTTAAAGGTGGACCAGGAAGCCCTTGTGAAGTGCTTCTGCCAGCAGAGACAGCAACAAACAGCAAGGGGGAGAAAAGTCTTCCAACAGCCCAGTGTGGCACAGGAGATAATGGCTACTCTGTGCTGAGCTAGTTAATGGCATATAGGCAGCGATGTGAGCATTAATTTGGGGGAATTAGGAGTCAGTGGGGGTTTAGTTTGATTTGGGCTGGATTTAGGTTTAGCCAGAACAAAAAGCATGCACTGGGATCTGTGTGGTTTTATCTATGGCCCCTGAGCATCACAGGCTTCCTCCTGCTCAACCCCATCAGGTGTACACGACCTTGGCTGACAATGCTGTTGCAGCAAAAGCCACATGGCCAAAACCTTTGTTTTACCATTTGGGTCAGATTTATTTACGGGGTGGTCTTTCTGCCATGGTACAAAGCTCGGTTTTACTGACAAAGCCGTGCCCTCTGAAGGAGTGCTTCAAGCACAGTATGAATACACCATTGCTCTTACCTTAGTGCCGCTCTCACAGCGTGACTGTGGCTGGAAGCTTTTCAAGGACCAGGCTGTTGTTTGGGTTTTCCCGATGAGAAGTGCAGATTGACAAGTGTAAACCACATTGTTAGTGTCCTACTGAGCATGATCAGATAACCTCTCTTAATATACTCCAGGGATCAGATATTGCACACCACCAAACATGCCTTGGATGCCCAGAAGAATATAAAACTACAACCACGTTCCTCTACCACTTGAAAACATGGCTAGTTAGCAGCGGGAATAGCTCCCCCCGCAGCATTAATAACAAGACCATCAGCACGGAGCTGGTCTTACGGCAGCTGTATCCACAGACACGGACAGTCCAGCACAGGATGGAGCTCCTCAGTGGCTCACCGGTGGCAGCCAGTGCTGGGAGAACTTCTCTGTGACTGGACCAGAAGCCACTTTCACCTCACATAGCCATTTTGGTGATGGTGACATCTCTTCTTCATTCCAAACTGGACAAAAAAAACCCAAAAAACCAAACACAAACAAACAAACCAAACTGAAAAAAAGCGCCAAAACAATGTTCAGCCCAACAAATCACAAAGGGATAAACCAACTTGGACTATTGTAAACACTTTGACATTTGTAAACTTTTGCTTTAGAGTTAGCTTCTTAATGAATGATTTCTTTAAAAAGTTGTTTCAATCCAAAGAAAGAGTCTAGGATGGTTTACTTACACATACATGTTAGTAAATGAGGACTTCTCAATAATTTTTCAGCAAATTTCCCAGCGCAGGAGACAGAGGTTGAAAAAGAAACACCTCAAATATGCTTTTTAACCAGCAGTTTCAGTATTGTCAAAGCAGCTTTTTTTTTTTTTTTAATTTTTTCTTCAGAGAAGCTGTTTTATTGCACAATTCCTGCTGAGGTGCAGTCACGTGAGTTGGCTGTGACAGTAGGATTTTGGGCCTGTACTCCAGCTGGTATTTGATCCTGCTTTGTTTATGTTAGGGCTTATCTGGTTGCTAAGGTAAGAGGTTCACCATTAGCCGGATCAGTGCTAAAGGCTGGGTTGGGGCTGATCCTGATGCCAGGAAGAGCATTTGGTGTCTCGGGTTGATAGCGCAGTGGTATCATGAAGAGGTGGGTATTACGCAAAAGGTCTTCTCCATCTCCCTTTACAGTCCCATCTGGCCCTGGTGGGGGACTGCTCAGGACTCACCAACTGCACCATCTTTAGCAAGAGGAGTCTGACGGACCACTTGCTCCTCCAGCAGGAGAGATGGAGGTATGGGGGCATCCCAGGTACACTCCTTAGTCCTGGAAACATTCATCTCCTGGGGGTAGTGGAACATGCCACAGTACATGGGAAGCCCAGAGGGAAATGGAGCTCCCTTGGGGCAGACCCTGCAAGTAACAGGACACGTGGACTGACAGGTGGGAGATGCAAAGGACAGTTCAAAGGCACTGTTTAGATCATATCCAGACATTTCAGTAGAAGACGAATACTATATATATAACTATATATAGATGTGTAGATATACCTAGATACATCATTACATAGGCATACATCCATGTATGGATGTATTATCAACAATAACATTGACTCATATTATAATGTAGTATGACATTCTCCTTTCATTCCTTTCTGACTTTTCCTTTTGGAAAGTTCACAAAGCTACAGCCAGTTTTGGCACGGAATAATTCTGAAATATTTTCATCCACTTTTCTTGGGAAGGGACACAGTCTCAGGAGACCTGATCCAGGCAGGCAACGCTCGCCAGCAGAAACTGATTCTGCCAACAGACTTTCAGCAATCTCGGTGCAATCAAAAAAAAGGGTCTCTCCTGGGCCAGGTCCAGTTCACACCGACAGCAGCTTATCAGTGCTGGGAATAGAAATAAGGATCGCTGTGTATCTCAGAGTCTGTCTGTGTAATCTGTGGCCTGTTGATCTGAGGAAGATCCTGAAGAAGGACACCTTAGCTCACCTGAAATGCTTCACGCTGTTGGTGACAACACTGGCATTTCTGGCATAGCAAAAAATGCAAGGGGGTACCTTTTTTGTGTGCTCTGAATGCTGCCATTCCTTATGCCAGCTTTAAGCAATTGGAGGGACAATTGTGAGAAGGTGAAGCTCTGACACTGTATCCCAGCATGTAGGAGCGTGAACACACTGGGTAGCCCCGGGACAAGAGAATCCAAACCAGCAAAGGGAAGAAGCGTTAGCCTTGTCAGACAGCTTGACTTTGAAAAGGCCTGGATTTTCAAAGCACGTCTCCAGCTTTGAACATTTTTTATTTTTTGCTGAAATTCAAATTCTTTCCATTGCTAGAAGGAGTTCAAGGACTGTCCCTCCTTCTTGCAGAGTTTTCCCCCTCTCCTACTTTCAAAGTACCCCAGGTCTCAATTCATTCAACATGGACTTTGACATGGGAAAGTTCTTACCTTTCAGCACTGCAAGCTGCTTCCCCAAAGGCTTGAGTTTAATCTGCTCTAATAAAAGCACAGACCTTTACGCAATTGGGACATAAATGATTTCTCTTCTGCACTATTGAAATGCTGCTTTCTAAGTATGTTCAATAGCACATTAGAAAGAAGTCTCTAATTGACCATAGAGTACTGAAGACCTGACTGTCTAATGTAAAAAATCAACATCATGAAAATTTTGAGAATATCAAAAAGAAGAAAGGGAAGACCACAGGTCATTTGCAGTTATTCCCTACCCATTTAAACCCCTCAATTACAATATTATCTTTAATATTGAGGGACAGTGGTGAATGTAAGATCATCATAAGACCAGAATAATCATCCTAACAACAAAATAAATTAATCATTGACCTCTGTTGTTGTAATGAGCATTGCACAAAAACCCCCACATTGAAGTTCAATTTACTCAAGTGTTCCATATTCCTTCTACCTCCTGTAAGGCTCTGAAGCAGAGGTTCTTTAATAACAATGACTGATGATCACCAGTTGCTCCAAAGTACACATTTGTATGTATCACTAGAGGCCATGTAACCCATCAGGTACAGTTATCACCAGCTTCTGATACTGGTTTTGAGTGAAACGGAGGATCAAACTTAAGAGTTCTTTACTCAGAAAATAAACAGAGTATATCCCCCAGATACAGATATGCAAATCTGTCAATGTGTTTCTGGTAAAAATATAACTACTAAACAACTTTTCTGTTTATGCTCTATTATATTCAAGCCATAGTAACACTTTCACTGTCAGCGAGGCCTGCTGGGCTAGTCAGGGATCAAAGCTAAATAAAATTGCCAGTCTGGGCAAGGACTGAGCCAAAATCACTTTAAGAAGAGTCTCTGATGTGTTTCATAATGCAACAGACAATAAAAGAAACTGAGGAGAAAAGTAAAACCATCACCGATAAGACTTTGGAGGCTACACACAGTCTGCAGGACTGGTCAGTAATGAAAAAGACAAATCACATCGAGTTACACACCTGGTAACTTCCCCCAGGTGGATGGGGCACAGGGAACGTCCTCTGAGTGGTGGCAAGAAGGTGGTCCTCTTCCAATGCTGCTGGACTGGGTGCTGCATCCCCAGGGTCCTCTGGCCAGATTGCTGCCCTCGCACAGCAGGGAGGGGTGGGAATGATCGCAGGAGTCCTAGGCCAAAGGTGTTTCTTCCCAGCCTTCTATTCCCTCTCTTCAGGAGGGGGAAGAAAGGGGACGAAGCCCTGCATCCAGTCATTTCCTAAATCTTTTAATTGTGTACCACATACATGCACACACAAACACTCTTCCACATTGTCAACTTTTTCTGATGGCATAACTGGAGATAAAATTACAATGAGATATAATTACAATGAAATAGCTGTATAGAAGTCATTCCGGTATTGTAAAACAAGTCCCATTTATTTTGTTTATTAATTAATAAATAATTAATTTCTCGCAAATACAGTTGCATTGATGGAACATGCCAATGACACACATTGTCTTGGACAGATGACTTAAGAAGGCACTGTACACCCAACGAGGATTTGATAAAAATCCACAGTTGTAGGCCATTTCAATTAAAATGCACTCTCTAAAAAAAATCCAGCACTTTGCAAGAGGAAATTTGAGCTCTTGGGACAGAGCCATGGCTGCGGGATGGCAGTCCAAGTCTGCCATTGACAACTGGACTGGAAGGCGTTGCAGTTGCCCCAAAAGGAGAAAGAGGTTCAAAGGGAGGTGGTTCTGGCCTTAGAGCCAAAGACTAGGGAAGTCATGTTTGGGTTCAGTCACATCTGCCATGGAAGAACCACCCCTGTAAATGAGCCTCAGGGCACCCAGAAATGCAATATGCAAAAAAAGCCTCATGCAGGAGAAGGGACCAGCGAAAGCAATGGCCTTCTGTTCCCTTCAGCCTGCTGTGCTTCGGTGCGTGCAAAGAGCCTGCTGTGCCCTTTAGTCCTAAACACCGGCTGCTGGCAAGGCAGAATTCATCTTAGTTTGCCTCAACACCTCTTTAGCCTATGATTTAATGTCACTGTCATTTGCATCATGAAACAGTGCTTTCCTACAACTGCTTTCATGACTATTGCACATTTCCCATAGACACCCCACCCCCAAAAAAGGAAGAGGTCAGTTCACAGCTGTCATTTTGCCTAGTAATGACCGCTTCCATCCTAGTTTCCCACAGCAGCAATGGAAAAAACCAAAACAACCAACACAACCAGAAAAGGGCAAGGAAAGAAAAAGATTTGCTATTTGAAAAGGTGTCATTTGGCTCCCTTTTAATGCACAAACATTTTGTATTCACCATCACAGGCACTACTGCTGTCTTATGCTGATATGCAAGCGGCAGTTTTATAGGTATATTTTTTATATATCTATATAAAAATAATGGGTTTTATATAGATATATATCTCAGGTTATTTATGAGCTTGCACATGTGTTTGTACTCACACACACTCCTGTGGCCCAGCAAGGAGGTGGCCAACATTGTGGTCTAGGCCAGAGACAGGTTCACTGATGGGTTCATGCTCAAATGGAGTCAATAACAGGCTGGGACCTGGAGCAACACTTGTATAACATCATTCACTCCCTGTGGCAAAGCGCTCTAGGGAAACTTTTGGATATATGATGAGAACCACTTTCATATTTGTTTTCAAAACTCCCCAGTTCTGTGTTTGTTTAGCTGCAAATTCTCTAGGTCAAAACTCCCTCTCGGACATGCAGAAGCTTAGAGACACAGTCCCCTGTGAATGCAGCTCCCTTAGCTAACAGAAAGGATTGGATGAAATAAAGGAGTCCTATTTGAAATGCGTTTGGTATCCAAGTTAGGACTGGCTTCTTTTCAGATGCCCCTGTTTCAGTTTGCCTTCACAGTAGAGTCAAAAATATACCCGCCTTTCCTTGCATACCTAGAAGTAGTACTGGAGGATCCCATTCTCCACTGCAAGAGTTTAAGGCGGCCCTCGAAAAAAGGGTGCAGGAGTGTGCAAATCTTCAACACAAATGACAGTTAAACAAGGAAAAGGGATGTGTTTTTTAAAACAGTTGTCTATTTTTCTTATCAAATTACCATTTCTTTTATATCTGTGCACAGATACTTTGTATCCACAGGCTCCCCTTAGAAAGCAAACTTTTATCCTGTCCTTTGAGAGCCTGCCTACTTCTTCACTTGTTAAGGGCATTTAAATTTGTGATGTTAAACCGAAAAAATGGCTTGTGCACTCTGCTAGGTTTACGGATTACATAGGTTGGGTCTAAATGTACCATGGAAAACCTTAATAAATCTATTTATCTATATTTTAACATGTAGATGACATTCTGCTCTATACTGGAAAGACATTACACTGTATACAGTGACAGCAATAGAGAAGTGCAACATGCATAGCACCATGTCAGCTTAGCAAAATATTTGTGACCAAAAAAACGGAAAAATATTCATAATAGGACTCATTTAATTTAACAACTTGAAAATGGATCCTTGTTCCTGAAACTCTCTTCATTTTCAAATTCTCTTTTATTTCTTTCAAAATGAGCCTTTTCTGAGTTCCAAGTCAAAGTGGGTTTAAAAATTTTACTGTTTGGATCATAGGATCATAGGATAATTTAGGCTGCAAGAGACCTCAGGAGGTCTCTGGATGAACCTCCTGCTCGAGGAGGGTCAGCTCGGAGGCCAGCCCATGTTGTTCAGGGCTTTATCCAGCCAGGTGTTGAAAATTTTCAAGGGTGGAGACTGAACAATAAATGTTTATTCAAATATGGGCATTTGGCTGCATGTGCTCAAAACCCAAACCAAACCAGTACAAGCTTCTCCATTTCCACCCCACGCCTCTGCTGCAACTGTCCTGCCAAATCACAAAACGGCAAATCTGACACAACTCTGCATAACAGGTGAAACGAACCTTAGAAAATCATTAAGGGCCAAATTCAAACCATGCCGAAATTAATCAAGAGAAGTCCTTAGTGTCTATCTAGCCCCTCTAATGGAAATATTTTAGCAATTAGCACTGACAACAGGAAGTGTCTGATGGGATCAGGACGGGTTCTTGTCAGGGACAGAGGAAGGCTGGGAGCTGAGTTCAGGTTGGGGAAGGAGCCAAACCACCAAGTGTTGGTCGGTGTCCTGAGAGCAGCCTCCATCCTGGGAAATTAAGACCCTCCTGAAGAAAACCTCTATCATAAATATTAAAATTGTGAGAGTGGGGCAGTGCCTGTGTCCCATCTCCATGTTGCATTTATTAGTTAAAGACTTGATTCTTCCCTTTCTTTTCCAGAAGCCAAGAGTCACTTCACTGAAAACAATCCTGTAAAAATAGCCTGAGATGTGTATCAGGCTGAATTCTTCCTTAGAGTTCCCACACTTCAGTTTTAGTTGGGGAAAACAGTATGAAAATGAGACATAGGAAAAGGAAATCAACATTCAAATACAGATATTTAGAAGCAGGCAGATTACATTCAAATTTTCCATCTTTTCACCAAGGTTCTCTCATTATCTATGATGATAAAAAAAAGCCTACGCAAGGATGAGTGATACTTTGTTACAGATCTTTCATAAAAAAGTGATAATCCAAAGAAGCACTTTTTTTAGAAATTAATACTTTGGATGTTCTGTATCTCTCTCTTTTTCTTTTTTTTTTTTTAATCACAGAATTCACAAGACCAAAATTAGGTACAATGTTTTTCAGGTTTTAAAAGTTAGCACTGTATTTTAGTGGGAGCCTGAAAACAAAACAAAACAAAAAAGCACTTCAATTATAATAAGCAAAGGTCTTCTCATCCTAACAAAATATAAAAGGTGTTATGGGATTTCATTCAACCTTGCTCCTTACCAAAGTATTTCAGGCCAAGTATCAAGACAAGTCGAAGTTTTAAGTTGCACTATAAATAACCTCTGACTCTAAGGGAAGTTATTTGGAGATTATCAAGAAATATAAAGAATTCAGCAGCATGTTAGTGGACACTGCAAAAGTATATGAGAAGTCTACAGCAGCCGTAACTGTATTCTGGTTGTTTAAAGGTTTTTTGACATAGTATTATGCATCCAGTATACAATCTTTTTGTCAATAACATCTGGGCAATCATTGTGTGCAAAAAATTAATCTTGGGCTTATGGCATAGTTGTAGCCATATGCTTTCTACCTGTCAATATAGTTCAAAGGCAGTGAGTGAGGAAAGTTCGGCAGATGCGGCACCTGTCCTAGGTCTCATTGGATGGACAGGATGGACTTAGAGGTTTTACTTTGTGCCATATATCATGCAACACATTCGGGCAGAAGGATACTTGCTTTGGCAATCCCAGCCATCAAAATGGCAAAGCAGCAGCAGCAGCAAGCAGTGGCTTCATTCTGTCGTATTTATTTGTTTAGCTGGCATTGCCCCTTCATCTCACTGATAATTTGGTGCTTACTCAATATCACGTTTCTTCAGAGTGATCATCACCTCACATCTCTCAATGTGGTCAGATTTCATTTTCCTTCCAACCCAAACCACAAGGAGATTCAGACATAAAGTGTTGTACAAACATCAAATCTGCATGTGCTTTTGTGTGCATGTGTCTGTCTGAACGGTTCTTAAAAACACTAGTTGGCATATTTTGTTACTTCAGTTTTCAAGATACTCCTTCAGCAGCAAAATCATCTAAATCAGTGAGGGACACTATGCCAGGATTTGGGGTTGGGCTTATGTCCTTTTGAAAGTGAACTTGAGTTTCTTCAGCATCTTGATTGTAGGAGTAAGCGGCTGGTTCAATATAGGGCCGAGTATCCGCCGTTTCAGCGTATCTGTAGTCCTGCTGGCCATCTTCTGGTAGTTCAGCTTGTTCTCCTGGTACAGCTGGCATTAACCAGGCAGGGTCAGAGAGCTGAGAAGGTGACTTCAGCACTGCTACAGATGAAGCTGGCAAAGGCAGCACTCTAGGATAGGAGGCATAGGGAGAATCCATAATTTCAGAAGAGGGGGGTTGGTATAAGTTCCCTTCCGAGGAAGGGACTGAGACTTGAACATACTTGCCAGTTTCTGGGTCATAAAATGTCTTTAAATTGACTTCAGCTGGTAAATCAACTACATAGTATTGACCAGAGTCAGGGTCTTGAAGGAGTTTACGCTGGGTTGAAGAGGGTGAGGGGCTTACTGCTGATGCACCACTGAGTCTTCCTGTACTGGTTTCTGTGGGAGCAGAAGTTGAGTGAAGGGCAGGATGGAGAGGAGAATATCCCAAGGGCGAAGAAGATGCTAGTGTCTGTCCAGAATGAGATGGCTTTCTCCCTACAGCATCTTCATTCTCAGTCTGATGTTTTTTCTGCTGCTCTTGCATTTTCTTTCTCCTGCTTGCCAGCTTTTTGGCCCGCCGCAGAGCCTTTTCTGTTTTTGGTGGCACAGCAGGAGGCTTGCCTGCTGCTCTCTCCCCAAGTCCCCTGGGCTCCAGGCTCTCAGCTTCCCCTGCAGAACTGGAAAGCAGATTCCTCCGTGATGAATCAAGTATTTCTTCTGCAGACATATCAGCTTGGCTCTTTAGTGCCACGTTCAGCAAGGCGGGGTTTATAACATCCTCCATCTCTCTAAGGCCAGAAGTTGTTGGTTTGTCTGACAATGAACTGGCAGCAAGAGAGTGCATGGTGCTGCCTGACCTGGGGCTTGTAACAGCAGAGCATGCAAGACTATCTAACAAATCGGGTGCACCTTCTGTATGTACAATGTCCTCTAAAGCTTCACGGAATACCGGAGAATACTTGTGGTCCTCTGATATGGAGCCAGTCACAGGGGAAATTGTCTCCCTAGTGATTATTTTTTTAGCACAAGAGCCACCTCTGCGATTAGTTAAATGATGATTCTTAAAGTAATTTGCCATTCTTTCTGCGGGATAGCTGGGGTTGTTTTGTGCTTGGTCATTTTCCAGACCTAAATTTGGCTGTGTTAAGCTGTGCCTTGCCTTCCTAGTTTGGGGCTTCTCTTTTCTTCTGCAGACACTTTCCTCATTCATTTTACCAACTTTATTTAACAAAGCACAGGTCTCTTCATCTTCTTCCATCAGCTTCCCTAATGAGGAGCTCTCTGTATCTTCCAGAAGACCAGGATCCAGTGTTGCTGAAGTAGATCCAGGCTCACTAGCCTCTTTCCCTCTGTCAGTTGCTCCATCCTTCACGTTCTGTTGCCCTCTGTGCCTCAATGCCAACCAGCCTACCTCCTGGGCATGCAACAGGTTTCGGTGCTTCTTGTTGCGCTCTGCTGGGGACATAAACCTACTTTCCATTTCCTTATAACTGCTGCTCACTGTATCATCCAGGGAGAAGGATCTGAACAGGGGCAGCTTGACAGCCCTTATCACCTGAGGTGACCTGAATGTGTTATCTTTAATCATAAACAGACTGGGTTTGATTGAGCTTGAAGATGGTGGTGTTTGTGGTTCCTCAGACCTCTGGATGGACATGTCCCTTATACTGTCGGAAGCAGAATCCATGGTCTTGGCCTCTTCCTTTTTCTCTGTCCTTAGTTTCTCTTTCATCAAGCTCCTCTGTTCATTCCCAGTAACGTTCCCCTCCCTCTTCTCTGCTGCACCAGTATCAGAGTTGATACAAGCATAATACTGCAGTTCATCTTCCCCAACCTCTTTCCCTCTCTCCTTGTGGCTTTTCTTACTGTCTGAACTCATTTCATTCTTAGTCCTCTGGCTTTCTTGAAGGCTTGCCTTCTGCATCAGGAGCATTGGTGGAAATGGTTCCTCCTGAAGTGGCTGCTCTACCGTGGAGACGAAAGATTGCTCTGAAGAACTAGTGCTTCTTTTGCCGTGTGCTTCATGTCCAGTTACCACCATATTGTTTTGGATGTCACTGTAAGGCACGTCCTCTGCTGGTGAGAGTTGGTTTGGGAGTGTTTTGAAGGCAAACTCTTCATTCTGATTAGCAGCCTGTCTTTCATTTTCCTCACGCTGGACACTGGGATTTTGCAGGGGCTGCCTCTCTGTTGTACCTGCACTCTGTCTACTGAATGGTTTCAGTGCTGGATACTGCAGATGTTTCCTTAAATCAGGTTCATTTGATTCATGTCTGAACAAGGGGAAGTTTTCATTACCCCTTGTGTTTTTAACCAGACCTTCATGTTTTGAATCATCTTGCTGCAAGTTGTCTCTAGTTTGGTAAAATAAAAGGTCTGCTGTTGTCTGGGGTGAACTCAAAGTCAGGTAATTGTCTGTATAGTGTCCAGTTAAATCAGTTTTATTGTCCTTTTCAGGTATGCTGCCAGACAATACGGAGGTTATATCACTTGATTCATCTTTCTCTGCAATATTTTTGTTAATTTTTTCTTGTAAGGTTGAGAGTGAGGCATTCATTTTTGTACTCTCCTGTATACTTTCCCGAGCTTTATTTTTCTCCTCCAAGACCTTTAACAGGGGAGAAGGGGTATAAATTCTTTTAACACGTTTACGTACATCCTTCAAGTTGAATAACAGACTTGATGCTTTTGATTTGTAACTATCCCGAGACCTGTAATCTCCAAACATGCTCCCTTCATGGTCTCTCGCTGCCGCGCTCTCAGTGGGAGGAGGTGTCAGTGGGATCAGCTCGCTTTCCACAGGGTCTGCCTCCTGTTTTGGTGGTATGATGGGTGTTAAGAGTTCACTGATGTTGAAAGAGGGACTGATCGATCCAGGGGAGTTTACCTGTGTAGCCAGAGGAGTCACATCCAGATCAGGTTCAGCACCAGTCACCTTTTCAGACAACGAAACCATCTCATCACTGTCTGTGAACTTCTCCTTTGAAGTCTGTCCCCTCTCTGCTGCCCCTTTTGTAGTCCTCTGTCTCCTCCAGGGCGGACCCGTATTACCCGGTTGGGGACTGAGGGCCTCCTCTTCAGTTAAGGTGGCCAGGGGTCTTCGTGGAGGCGGGCTGGGTGCCTGGGACATCGGTGAGGATGAAACCATCCTGCAGGATACGGACTGGGGTGAGACAGAGCCTTGGGACATGGCAGAGGGGGAAAGCCGAGTTGGCATTGGGGGTGGTGGCACAGGAGGGGCTTCAGGGATGGGGGTTGTCTGGGGATGGCCCTGCTGGGTGGGGGGTGGAAGAGGAAGTGCCTGTGGGACAGGGGGTGGCCGAGGAGGACCATGTGGCACATGGATCCTAGGGGGGGGAGTGGGCGGAAGAGCAGCAGGAAATTCCATTTCTGAAGGGAGGGGGCCCTGAGGTACACAAAGAGCAGGGAGAGGGATGCTGAAGGCAGCTTCTGGTGGAGTTGGCTCCATCTGAAAATCTTTTTCCTGCTTCTTGGCAATGGTGGTTTTGACAGGTGGCAATTTATGTTCATGTATGTGGGATCCTTTAGTAAATGGTGCTTCTTCCAGGTATGTAAGACCTTCCTTTTTCATTTTTATATCAACAAATTCCTCCTTTTCAGTCAGTTTTTTGTGATGAACGTTCCATGATTCAAAAGCACTGTTCTCACTGTGAAGAAAATTACCTTTTTTGGTGGGCTCATTAACTTTCATACTTCTGTTTTTTAAAGCCTTTTTAGAAGAACGGGAAAAATTTGACTTGGCTACTTTTGACATCTCAATCAGCACAGGATAATAACCATCAGAACCACAATAACTCAGGTCTATCTTATTAGGTCTTCTCTGTGGCTCATGTTTGCCACTGAGACAGTGTCGACCTTGACTATCCTCAGAAAATCCAGAAAGCTCCTTGTGGATGCTTAAAATGTCTGTGTCATCCCAGCAAGCCATATCATTTCCATGATTTAATTTATATTTTTGAAAGCTATTCTTAATGGGCTGCTTAATGGCTATCAGGGAACCTCCTGACCCTTGGTCTGCAGTCTTATCAAATGTCTTAATCAACGAGGACACTTTTGAAACATGTTTATTGTTCCTTGGGCCAGGGACTGGCAAATTCAGCTTTTTTCTTTCTGTGGCAAAGGTGTTACTTTTAGCAACCCTTTTCTCCTCTGGAGCACACTTTGGTAACTGCTGGAATGTGGAAGCCCATATTGTACGTTCATTGTTTCTTGCCGTTAGCTTGTTACAGACATTGCTTTTCTTGATGGCATGGTTTAATGCCCCTGGGTGAAATTTAGCAGAGAACTGGAGGGTGAAGTCAGGTGAAATGGCAAGATCTGGTTGATTGTAAGAGTCTTCGAGTTCTGCTACACACAAACTTTTGAAAGCCCGGTCTGTGAGGCTGCTCACCTCTCTGTCTGTGTCATCCAGGAGACTCCCAATACTTGAGGAGTCACTATGTCCTTCCGTATGTTTCTTATTTCCCTGCATTGTTCATGGGAGTCATGAATGAATTATCCAAAGGATTAATTTCAGGTGTCAAATAGGCAGATGACTCTTTGGGGTGGTTCCAGCTGTTTGCAATTCACAAGCACAAAGCAATTCCTCCAGACGGTGCTGCTGCACGTCAATTCATCTTACGGAATAGCTGAACAAAGCATTCTTCTCTGCAAAGCCAAAAATCATAAATTATCATTTTTCAATATTAACACTATTAGACAGAGAGCATTTTCCAGATACATCAGTCACTGACTAATTTGCTCCTACATGCATTCTAAACAAGATGCTAGCAACACAATAAACAACATGAAAAATAATTGTTATTTTGGTCAACTCAAGTAGCTCATGGTAGATAGTTTAATTTCTGGGAAATGACATTTAAAAAAGTGATTTCACCTCAGATTCTTTACTTGGGCTCTTAAACAAGGATATAAGAGCCAAATTTCAAGTACTTCCCTTTCCATTCCTCCAACATAAACACTTCCAAGTGCTATGCATGTATTTAGCTGTTTTTTGGCCAAGAGTAATAACAAGGGAGAAAACTTACTTAAAAAAATAACGTCACTGGGTACATCATTGCACACTACATCCAAAATGAAAGAAAAGTTGCTAAAACTTACTTGGTAAGATCTCATAATTATAATTTAAAATATTTTGTGAAAAATAAAGTTATAGAGGATTCTATTTCACTCATACGTTAGAACATGGCTATGGAAAATTAAGTCTATAGAGATGAACCTGCTTGTATCAGACCGAAGTTTTGCTGTGACAATTACGCTGAGCAGAACCCTTGTTTGAGAAAGGAGAATGGCATCACAGGTAAAGAATATTTACTGTGCATTAGCATGTTCCAAGCAAATATTGCTGGGGTAGAATCCTTTAACCACCCATAACCAGATACCGTTGGGGTGGTATGTTGAAACTGAAGAGGCTGCTAATATCAGCTTAACCAGCAGAAGGCAGGAGTGCCTAGGGGACTCTAGCAGATCCACTAAAGGAGCACAAGAAACATTTGGCTTCAGTTCCAGAGCTGCTGAGATCAAAAGGTAACCCATTCAAAGCAATTTTAAAATATCACAGCCTTTCATTAATCCCTGATTATGATGCACAGTGAAGGCCCACAGCTTTGTGGGTTTTTTCTATCTCCACATCAGTCTGCAGACAGGATGGGGGAATCTTTGGATGAAAGAAATGTAAGCAAAAGAGACCCTTCTGCTATACTTGAAATAAATACACTAAACTCTTTAAAGTTTACTCTGAAAACTCTTTAGATACTTATTCTCACATTCAAGGGCTTGAGCAGGTTACTGACTAAACTACAATGAGACTCAGTTTAAAAGCGTATTCAAGAGCTATCTAAAAGGAAAGTCCTTTTAGACTCCTTAAGGAAAGTCTAATCTGTATCTCCATTTCCTAGACCACTTGCATCATTAACTTCTGATGAGCTGAAACACCACGGTTCATATCTACAGCAGTTTCCAGCTTTTGTACAAGTGGAAGCTGTCTCCATCTCAAGCTTGGATCCACTGTAGAATTGAGCAGTGAAATCCAGATCCAGATTTCAGCCCTTCCAGCTGTCCAAATTCATGATTCCACTTGTCCCATCTCAGTGAGAGTCTTGGAAAGGGCATGGTTTTTTCCCTATGATGACCCAGTGCTGGTCAAAGTATGAAAAGTCAGAGGAACTGGGCTTAATCAGCTAAGATACTCAGGCTCAGCTATTTTTTCAAATGAGAACACTCTTCACCTTCCTTTTCTATTTAAAAAAGCCCTCAACCAGACTATTTCTGGACACAAAGTATCATAGTGAATTTTGATTCTGCCCTTCCTGCCATACAATTCCAATGACTTACGCAGAACTACAATAGATTTACACCAGAAATAAGACAAGCTTAATAGAGCTTCTCCATTTCACTTCGTACAAAGGTTTTTCAAAAGTCCGTTTCACTCCCCCCACTGCACATACATTTTTGTGTACAATTGAGCAAGAAAAAAAGAGAAGATAAATGAAAGGCCATCCCACTCTTGGTTTTGATTCTTAACTGTTATATGAGTGGGAAGCACAGGTACATACCTGCCATGTAATTTTGCTTCTCATCTTTACAACTCCCTTTCATGCTTGCATTTGGCTCCATTTCTGAACATCTTTAGTGAGGAGGTAGAAATAGTCCAGTGACGTGGGTTTGACAGAAATAGTGTCCTGGTATGTTTCTGCCCTTCAGCATTTTTTGATCTTGAGTGAACTCTGCAATCTGAAAACAAAGACATATGTTTACATGATTTAAAGATTGTCTCATGCTGTATTCTTTCATTTATTTGTTTACTCACATTTTACAAACATTTTAGGGGGGATTTACAGGATTTCTTACCAAAAAAGTTAGGTATCCATCCCAGAATGATAATAGATACCTTGAGGGTTTGGTAGCTTGCGGAGTGCAGTCAAGTTCCTAGCAAACAACTACCACAACCTCCAGCACTCTCTGGTAGCCCCAGCAGGGACTAACAGCTGAGTGAGCAATGGTTTCCTGGCAGGCTGCCCATTGCAAAGGCTGGGTGATGTCTCCAGGCTAAAAGGAGGGGTTGTGACAGTTGACTTCTTCCCCGCTGTTGTCTACATCCCTGCTGTACCACCCTTGCACAGGGACTGCAGAGGAAAATGTGTGCCTCCACTCCATCTTTACATGACCTCCTACTGCCAACAAATACAGAGAGACATCAGTCTGGTGGCCTGGGAACTAATGCAGCTGAGGTTTGAAAGACCATCCTTTTCACTGTCCCTGTTGTAAACGAGAGGAAAAGCGGACAGCTGGAATGGTGAGGGGCAGTAAACAAAACATCTTTTTGCTTCCATGCATCAACCAGAGTCAGGAGATGCTAAAGGAAAGCTCAGCTATGGTGAACACGCATTGCTGCTGTCCTTTTGCCGTGGAGACCCCCAGGGTTCAGGTTAGTTTGCTTAATTTTTGCAAGTATATATTTCCTATGATAAGACCTGCCTGGCCTTGAGGTAATGCAAACAGCACATAGGTGCAGATACCGTAGACTTTCCTGAAGCAAGGGTCTCCTCTAAGGAAGCTTTTGTATCAGCCTGTGGTATTCAAAACACACTGGCAAGAGTGGCAACACGGGCTTATCTGATGGGATAGTCTCCTGCACTTACCTGAGGAAAGACAGTTATTAGTGTCAGTTTAGGGACAAGCCTGTACCAAGCAGAAATTTTTGTCGTCCATTTAAGATGTCTGAGTTAAAAAAAAAAAAAAGTAAAAGCAAAGAAAAAACCCCCAATGCTATATCTGGTTGCAGCCAGATGTAAAAGGGTATCCTCATTGCAGAGATGTGTACTCAGCTATCTCCTTGCTCAGAGGTTAAATTACAATTTTACTGCTTCTGTGGTACTCTTCACTGTGCAAAGCCAATGCAGCCGTGGGAGATTGTGATTATGTTCTGGCTCACTCATCGACAGGGCTGTTTACTAAATTCCACCGACACAATGTTTATCACTATTTATTGGTGGTGGTGTCTGAACTAGGAGGAAGCTTGGCTTTCAGATCTCATGGACAGAGGTCTGAAGAAACATCTTGTCCCTTGTAAACTGAGAACATTTGCTGAAGAGTGAGCAGGGTAACAATAAACATGGAGATCATGATGTAATCTCAGCACTTATTTTCCTAGATGGAGTCACTGTTACAAAAACAACACAGCACCACAGATTAAAAAAAGAATAGTGACTGTCACTGTCTCTGAAACCCTTGTGAAGATCCTTGTCTTGCCTGGCCATAATACTAGCACTTGGGCAGTGTAATGTTTCACGCTGGAAAACCGGTATCTACACCAAGTGTTCAAGGTGCAGATCACTACTGGGACTGGATGGAAACAGCAGCACTGTACTGGTTTAGCTATTCCTTGTATAGGCATGATGGCAACTTTTGAACTTTGGGCAAAGCTGTTCGTGGCTGGTTAAATAAACTGGAAAAATACCATTTCTTTACCAATTTGGTCAGACATGGCAGTCAGCAAGCAAGGTGCAGTGTTTGAGCTTAGGTCAAGATTCAGCTAGTTCAAACATTTAAGGATGTTTGAATTTAGCCTATTTTCAAGACAGAGGAAAGCAATGTTGGGCATTTGGAATTGCTTGAGAAATGCTGAGAAACATGTGAGGTATCTTCAGTAGGCATCATCTGATATGAGCTACTGAAAAAGCTTGCATGAATGTACAGATTTCAAGGAGCTTAATCAGAAACCAACCTCCCCTCTCTTTTAAATCGGAGGCTTTTTCCAGTGGCTCTCTTAAGTGCCTGGCAAGTTGTGATGAGAAGGTTAAATTACAGAGACTATTCCTGGCCTGGCACAGACTGAATGTCAACTTTTTTTCACTAGACAGAAGGCGGGCAAACCAGCAAACTTGTCTGGAGCGTGTGACATCACTGCTGCTGCAATACATAAAGGGCTGGTTGGTTCCCCCACCCACCTTGGGCTGGTATTTGGCTGAAATGTTGTGCCATGAGACATCACGGTGGCATTTTGGCAGCGCCCTTGGGAGCCACATAGCAATTTGAAGACAGCAGCACTGCATTCCCCTTGAGGACGGGAAAAGAAGGGAGAGGGACGGAAGTTTTAGTTTGTTTTAGATCTTTGTGAGGCGCTTTCTTCATGTGGTGCTCTCTATGTGGCATCCATCCAAAACTCCAGCCCAAAACTCAGAGCCCTATGGTGACCGCTGGCGGAGGTTTATTCGGAGGCGTGCTCTACTTGCACACATACTGCTGCTGTGGGCTTCCAGGGGTTCATCATGACAATGAA
This sequence comes from Rhinoptilus africanus, assembly GCA_013400135.1. NCBI lineage: Eukaryota > Metazoa > Chordata > Aves > Charadriiformes > Glareolidae > Rhinoptilus > Rhinoptilus africanus. The sequence continues at coordinate 880,470 of VXBO01010503.1, forward strand.
TAGTTAGTGCTTCTTACTACAAGAAACAGGAGGATCCCTAAATAATTGATGAAATTTTTGCATAGGTGCATGGCTCATGGCAAACACGGGAGCTCATAGACAGATGAGAGGACTGGTCGGAAACAGGCCTGTCCAGCTATGTGTCAGCGGGCAGAGACAACGCTCCCAGTCAATGGCAGCTCCTTGCTAGGATTTTCTAGACAGAATATCACAGCATGGCAGCAGTGATCAGCATGTGAACAGCTATTGAGTGTGCTGCTGTCAGTCAGTGATCGTGGTACTGCTGTCTTCATGTCACATTTAGGAAAACAGACAAAAAGGTGTCAGGGAGTTAAAGGTCGCCCTATGAGTCCCTGTCACAGACAAGGAAGCCAGAATAATGACCAGGAGAAATGAAAAACCCCTGTAGTCTGGTGTAGAATACCTGGACATCCCTTGTGCTGGGCTGTTCGGACTACCAAGGGTATGTGAGCTGCCCACATTGGGCTGGCTGCATTGGAGCCAAATGCTCTCTCTGATCTGCCCTGCTGCCAGGGCTGCTCCAGGCACACTGCCTCTCTGAGCAGCCCCTGGGGCACATGGATCACAACACACCCACCAAGGAGGGGAGCTGCCTGGTAAGAGAGACAGTGGCGCTCTAGCCACATTTTCCTGAACTGTCAAGAAAGGCAGCTTCTGGATGAAGACAGTCATGAGACGAAAGCTATTATTAGGAGCCTCCATTTCCCTCATTCAACAAGATCACTTTCACCTATGCTTTGTGCTCATCAAGGGCAGCCAAAATGAATTCTCCTGCCTGGGGAAAGGAGAACCACTTTGCTCAAACAGAAATACCGGCTCCAGCTGATAGAGGGTGGAGGACTGGATCTGTCCATCTTAGGGTGAAACTCTGTCAGAAATGACTAGCATAGAAGAAGGTGATCTCAGCTATTCCAGCATCAGATCTTTGAGCATTGCTCTGGAAAGCAAGGTGAAGGAACGATGCGTCTGAACCAAACGAGTGTAGACTGGGTCCATTCCCTTTGAGGATTTGGCCTAGCAATTGTGTCTCGAACAGCTTGTCCTGGGCCAGAGGAGAGACTGTTCTTGACTTTGGGCCAACTTCTGTTCTCAGTTACACTGGTATAAATCTAGAGTCATTTTACTGACGTCAGTAGAATAACTGAGAACAGAATTGGTGACTCTACATACATCTACTTCCTAAGCTGACACTGGTGCACTATCCAGAAGACTACATAAGTAACTGCAACCACAGTAAAGTCAATTCCAACATCTCTGAAGAGCCAAACCTCATCCCCATGTGGCGTTCAGACCAACATGCAGAGGAAAGGGATTTGGAACTGATACCATATTGTTGTGCCATCAAATCATGTCCTCTGTACAATTCTGATTTTCTAACCTGTATCCCTTGCCACTGACAATAGCAGTGCATTTGAGATAAAGTAATTTTGCTTTTTTCTGCACTCTTCACTAGAATACCTAGACTAAAAGTGGTGTGGCAGGTGTTGTGCAGTTCCAGACTGGATCAGCAGAGCTGGCTGCGAATCTGAATTGGCATCCTATGGACAATATCGTCTTTGGGAAATGCAGTTGTGTGTGTGTGTGCGATGGGAGAATGTTCCCATTTAGATTGCTTTTGAAATTTCACATGGAATAAAGATTCTGAAGAGAAATTAACTTGTAAATTTCAAAATTTCATTCAGTATTTTTTTTTTAAAGTTTTCATTTCAGATTGTTTCACTATTTTTACACTGTAGGCCATAGGAAGTAGCATGTAATATATACCGTAACAGTTAAAAAGTTATATTATAACTGTCCTTAAGTCAGAGACAGTGCATGCTATTTAACATTAAATGAAACTTTTATTTTCTACATCAAACAATACTCTGATGGTATTGCAACAGAGAGTGTGATCTTGTTTTGAAATTTCCCTAAGTAAATATTCCAAATGATCAAAAAAAATAATTTCCAATTATCTTTCCAGTGGAAATATCATTAAAATGCATATGATTGTGAATTTATTTGTTTAATCAAACCATTTTTTTCCTGATGAAAAGACAGCTGAAGTCTTTTTCTCCCAGTGAGCTCTAGTGAAGCTAGTGCATCTGTTGCCATGGGAGCTGCAACTGGGGACACATCAGACTCACAGCTCAAGGAAGGTCAGCGCAACCTGGTGGAAGCATGAATGCAAGGAGGGAGTGTACCTAGCCAATGACCATGTGTACGTACCCTGCTTTGTGTCCTTTCCGCAAAGAAAGTGAACCCCTGCCAGGCGCCAGCTGGAACCCTTACCTCTTCAGCTCAGACCACAAAGCGTCAAGCACTGGGAGGTGAAGACATCACCTGAAGTAAAATGGGAGGAAGAGAGACTGCTTGCGGCAGCTATGGAGAATCACAGCAAGTCTCTCTACCTTTCCCTTTCTGGTTCAATGGCAAAGACCCAACAGTTATTTCCAGCTGGTCTCCAGAGTGCCTTTCCCACAGTCCTCCAAATGCCTCATCCTGCCAAGAGGCCTGTCAAGTCTGGAAGAATGAGATGTCTCTTAGAATGGCTTGTATCTGGACTGAGGCTTTCTTGCAATTCCTGTTCGCTCCTTCCATTACCTGAGCCCTATCCACTGCCTTTGGAGAGTCAGTAACGTGCAGACATGATGGAAGAAGTCAAAGGAACAGAGCATGCGACTAACACAGGCAGAGGGCAGGTGCAGCACTTGCCAAACAGCACAACTCTGAGAATCACAGGGCAAAGGGATGGTGCTCCTCCCATGACCTGAAGTCAGCACAGACAAGTGACATTTAAGCAACTGAACCCAAACAGTGCATTTCTTGGCATTAAATGCCTGACTGGAAAAGGCCACTGTCTGTAACTAGGTCAGTCATTATACACTGAGATATTTATACAGCTCCCCAGTAATATGGTACATGAACACCTCGTGGCTATTTATCCTTACAAAGTCTCGCACTGCAAGCAGGATTTCTGTCTCATTTGTAGATCAGCAGCTAAGGCCCAGCTTCAACTGACTAATTTGCCCTAGATCAAACAGCGTATGCGTGGCAGGGCAGGGAACCAAATCTATGTTTTCTGAAGCACACAAGAAGAGCTTAACCTTTATCAGTTAAGGCAAAAGCGTGCCTTCCCACTGCCCTTCACTGGGCATGTACTTTACTATGAGCCCCTGCAAAAAACACCCCTTCAACTGAATATGGTGCTGTAGCTTGGCTTTGTATTGTATTGTGAAATCCATCCAGATTTGCAGGTGATGGACTTAGTGCAAAGATCTCCACCCTGCCTCAGATTCTCGATACCTATATGTCTCTCTGAGATCATGAAGACTCAAGCCTTTCTCATAGTTCAAGGTGACAACTGACTGCATTGGTACAGCCCCTCTCTGAGCACTGACAGGATTTTGGCTGATAAGACAGGTATTATCTCCTTTCATTTCGTCTCAAGGAAGGCTTAGATGATGAAAGCTTCTGGGTTTTCACTTCCTGAGTGTGAGAAAGAAGATTTTCCCACAGTAGAGGGAAAGTTGCAGAGTAGCACAGCAACGCAATGGCTAGAGACGGGGCATGACAAAGGGGGAAGGGAAGAAAAATATACGGACAAGAAAACAAATGTAATGGCTTGGATGCCTTGTAAAGGCACATGCCAGACAGTCCCAGCCCCTGTCATGGGAAAACTGTAATGATACCAGCAAGTACACTAGACACAAGAGGGAAGCAGGTGTATTCTCCTCTGTGACCTACACAAGGAAATCTGCAGCTACCAAACAGCCATGCCTCACCTCTCTTTCCAGGCTGGGGAATCTGAAACCATCCCCCACTTACACTGCCCTCCTCATCAGCCCCAGCACACCGATACCATCTGCACTGTCGACTTTACACTTAGACCGTTTAAGCTCCTTGACAAGGAGAGTCTGACCCACACCCACTCACACAGGATACAGTCTCAGGAAATAACAGGCTTGCAGAGAACAAGTATTGTTCTCTCACTGGTAGTCTCACCTTCTCATTTCCTTTAAATCTTCTGGATATTTCCAGGCTTCGGAGAAGGATTTTGATGAATCTGTTTTCTATAAAGAAAAGAATTCAAACCATTTGTATGTGCTAGGTTAAAAATTGTTTCAAGTTCTAAGTGGTTTTCTCACCCACTGAATTCCATGTGATTTAGGGGCATGCAATATCCTGAAATACCTGTCTTATGTTACCAAAGACAAATAGGTATATGTACCAGAGGGGGAAAGAGAAAGTGGAAGCTTCAGTTTTCAAGGTTCTCTGGCTCAGGCTGCAGGAATAGAGCTATTTCTTACTTACACCTTGCTAAAGCTTCCAAGTGCAAAGAGCTCAGTTCTTGAGCAAGCAGTGTGGCAGGGAGGGAAATATATATATACACACATATACACGCCAGAGCAATGACTCAAGCACACAACCATTCATTCACATAACATCTTTCCTCTGATGACAAACTGCTCCTCAGCCTTTTGTGATTACAACAGAGCCATTCCAGTTGAAGGACAAAAGCTGTGGCTTGCCTAACTCCTGCCTGCTATCTGGAAGATGGCCATGAGACAGCTAGCCATCTATGGGAGGACTCTGAGAGGGCAGGGGGGAGCTCATTCACCCTTGCCCTCAGGTATTATCTCTGGAGGCCATACTATTTTCCTCCTTTTGAGAAGCAAAAGCCAGCCAGTGGTCTTGTCCTGAGCAAGATGGAAGATCCCTCTGGTTCCCTCTTCACTGTGCAACAGGAAGTAGTGTGTTTTTTTTTTTCCTGGGAAATGCAGACTCCCTCTTCTTATTTGGAGGTTGATTCATTGTTATGATTTAATGGTGTGTCCCCAAGACAATTCCTCATTCTTTTACAGTTAATGCTAAGGTGTTTCTTGTGATTATTCAGTAAAGGATACATGCAAAAGACAGGAGGGAAAATAACAAGAGTTTTAAGCAGAATCCAGACTTGTTCCCTAAGAGACAGGTCAATGACTCTGGCTGAATCAGCCCCTCAGCCAGTGATGCTGCCATCACAGTGCTTTCCCAGACCACCTAGACCCTCTGAAGAACTCTGAAGGCAGGCAATAGCATCACCCGCAGCCCAGTGCTATCACCAGTCACTTCTCCCCCAGCCCTTCTCCTCAATTCTCCCCCATATCCCATTCTACCTGCTTGTCTGTGGCTTCATTCAATTCGTAAGCCCAGTCAACGAATAATTTCTCAGTTTTGGAGAAACAGACTAAGTCCTAATGCTGCTACTTCACGGCAGATCAGCCAAAACAAAGAGTCTCAGTGAACAAGAATGTCATGATCAGGAAGGCTGCCCCACTACCTCAGCACAAACCCTGGATGTGGCTTGCAGGCTGCAGGTCCCTCTGAGCATGCCTTTGCTTCTGCACCAGCAACCCAGACAGTCCTGGGCACTTACTCCAATTTCTATACAACGGACCCCTATGCTCTGAAACACACAAAGGATGGGGACAGGGACACACTTGAAATACATCTCAACAGAACACAAGCCATCAGGAGCGTGCAGAATTGTACAAGTGTCTACAAAGAAGATGACATGCAAGCCAAGCTGACTTTAAGGTATGACAGCTCGTGCCTGATCCAGGTAAAGGTGATAGACAGAGGCACATCTGAGACTACCAATCTGCAGTAGCTGTAAAACGCCAGATACTGGTGTTTGCTCACTCTGCATGTTAAGATGTAGCCAAATGTTAACCACATGCATCTCTGTTAGAGGCTTTTCAAAAAACTGTAGGGATTTTCATCTCTATCTTTTCTAAGTGGAAAATGTGAGTTAGGCAGCCTTCCTATACCTGACTGTCATAGCCCTATCACAGTTCCCAAAACAGCCTCAGACATAGCGTGCAAGTAATAGGGAAAGAATTCCTGAAACTACTGGGATGTAGCTATGTGAGAGACTGAAAATAAAGATGCATCACTATTTGACCTGCTTGGCTCCTAAGATGATTGGTCTGACTGTTACCAGATGATTTAGATTAATCATTACTAGCTAATGCCTTCTTGTATATCAGTATTTGCAAGCACAGGAGATGGATAATAAAGAAACATAGGACTATAATTAAATATGTGCTTTCTATGCTTGTCCAAAGAGGATCATCTGGCAGGGGAACCCAGGAGAGAGGGAAACCTTACTTCTGGGGAAGGGTTGTCCTCTTACGTCTTCAATGCTGCCTCAGTTTCTCTGAGGCTGCCAAGGGACAGAGGTCTGAGTGGCAGTCTATCTGGCCATACACACCTGAAAGCCATAAAAACCTGGCAAGCAGTAACATAGTCACAAAACACCAAGCTTAATATACATATGTAAATATATATATATACACACACACCTCTGGATATGTAGGTATAAGCAATCACTGACCCCCACAAAAAACATACGTAGGCTTGACTGAAGATGGACAACCCTTTCTCGAGGGTAAAGTTCCCCTGTCAGTGCACACATGCAGCCCCCACTATGGTCCCTTTCCCCACACACTGTCAGCTGGCTCACAGACCACTGCTCCCAAAATGCGACACTACCTCAGGCAAAGTTCGCTGGCTCTAAAAGCAATGGACTCACCCGCTCGCCTACAGCAGACAAAGCTCTGTGTGACCTGGCACCCTGGCCGCAGGCAAGCCAGCACAGTGAAGCCTGCAGCTCAAAACCACTTGCAGAATTTGCCTCTGCCAGCAACTTTCTGTGGGTGTAAACTCAGCTAGACGAAAGAAAGGAACGACTGATAACAGATGAGTGGTATTTTCTCCCAACCTGGCTCATTGGGTCAGTTGGCTTTTTTCCTGGTCTTGGAGGGATTACATTTTCGTGGGCCTTTTGCACAGCCCTAGTAATGCAACCACAGACAAGACAAACATTTCAGAGAAGGAGGTAGGAATAAGAAGCTACAGATTGAAATTTCCGTGAGCTTTTGGTTTGTGGTGATGCAATTATACTTGCATACCTCCACTCAGCTGTGGCCTTCAAGTTCACCGGTCAGCGCCTGTTACAACCGTTTTGGTAACCAAGTTGTGAATATGTATGTAAATACCTTCCTAGTGACAAGCATGGAAGGATGGAGAAATTTAGCTGTTTGGGGGTTCAAATATACTGGCAGTCTTTTATTTGTTAGTATTTTCCACAGGCCTTATCCTTCAAGCATGTAATCAAGGGCATCTGCTTTTTACATGGTCAGTTCCTTGAAGAAGTGAAGGAAAAGGGCCACGGACTTTGATTCTGTCCAGAAAGACTATATCTCCTTATTTCATCTCACTTCTCCTTCTCCACTGCCTCCATCCCAGCAGTGGCAGAGGGCGAGTGAGGAACCCGCTGGCTGATACCGTGTGAATCAGTTGCTTTGGCCTGCTGCTGAAAAACTTTTTCCTATTCAGATTTAATCGGATTCCCTGTTCACAGGCCATTTAAAAAACATAAGCGGTTTGTTTTGCCAAGCTCAGTTTTAATTCTTTCTGTTCTTATTTTGCTCCTGAGTTCTGCAGCTAGGCTAACAAAATGCAGTTCCTTGGGATGGCAGATTAAGAAGTTCTGCAACAACTGGACTCAGAAAAGCTTATGCCATTTAAGAAATTTTCCAGTGATTAAAATTGGATACAAGTCATAGCCACAGTCATTTATAGTGGCCTCTTAGCACTGCCTAGGTATTTGAACTATTTTACTTTTTCAGGCTCTGTAGCATACTAATTGCTCTCTATAAAATATTTAAATTATTCTCTTCCTATTAGTTCCAAAAAAAGAAATAAAAATGCCTTCAAACCCCAATACAAATCACTAAAGTTTTTAAGAGTATCTTATCCATAGGCAGTAATCATCTGGTAAATAAAATCAATGTATATTTGCTTAAAGTTGCTTACAGCACAATGTGCAGGACAATTAAATGTAGCTTCAAAGGAATTTAGTGGTCTTTTAAAAAGATCATACCCCTTTACCAAATAATTATATGTCATAAACAGTAATCACTGCATAAAAATCTATATGTATGTTTCTTTCCACACACAGACTTTCAGAGACAAGCCTGCATTTTTCAGAGCAGAAAAAAGCTGGACAAAATGAAAGGACTTTCCACCTCTAATCATTGAAAAAATGGTACAAATGCTATTTGATTTCTCTTATCTGATCAATTACACAACCGATCCTTGTGCGCACACACATTCATACGTTCAGACAACACCATTCTTCACCATTTCCCTGCTTTAAAAACACCCATAGGCTTCCCCCTTACCTTCTGTGCTCCAGCTTCCTGGTCAGGGACAAGGCAGGGCTGCGCTTTCTTCCCTTAAGTCAAAGCCCCAGCACATTTTACAGCAGCCTGCTTACTATTAGCACTTCCCATTATTTATGTGTCTCAGACTCTCCTTCTGAACATGGCTATCTTAATAGAAACAACCACTGAAAAATAAATAAAATAATAAAAGTGGAGGAGCTAACCCTCAAGCCCTTGCAGACCTGCCCAGCCAGGTGAAATGGAGCGAGCAAGGAATCCAAAGTCAGTAAAATGTATTTAAATAGTTATCAGGCAAGGGGAAACCAAACAGAGATCATGGTGGGGAAGAGGCAAACATACGTATTGGAATAACCATGCGGTGTCAAGTAACAGACAGATGAAACAAACAGTCATCAGCTATTTTTACATTCAGATTCGCCATTGGTAATGCTTCAGAGATAACTAATACAGAAAGTAATGCTGTGCGATTGGCTCGCTACTGCCAGTGGTTCAAACCTTAAAGGACTGCATTTTTGCATCTACAGGTGGGAGTCAAAATGTTTATTAAGGTCAACATTAAAAATACTGTGTAGGAAGTATGCACATGAGTAATACATTACTGTCCTACTGGTGCTTTTGCATAAATAGCTTATTTCATCATCAAGGCTGGACAAATGAATCCGGCGTTCTTGGAGTAAGGACCCCATTCCACTGTCCTTCCAAAGCAAACAAGATCAGCTGCCCTCCTGGAAGGCACATGCCAGCATTGGATTTCATTTGGCAAACTGCAATAGGATGTTGAATAATGGGGGAAATATGCCATAAAGTCAACAAGCTAAGTTTTTGTACTGCCGATATAAACAGCGGGTCGCACCCTGTGCCATGCTGAGTGCACAGCGCTCCTTACTGAAGTCATGGGGCTCTCTCGGGGCTCAGCATCACGCTGGACTTGAGCCACAGCCTGCCGCAAAATGAAGAGCAGAACCTCCTGTCATTACAGCCCAACTCCTACTTCCACGGCAGAGCAGGGCTCCACATGAGCCCAGTGCTCATTTGCATTTTAAAAAGAGCTGCTAATTACATTGCTACAGCATTAGCAAGGCAACAACCATGCGGTATCTGCTGCCTTGAGAAACTCCAAGCATCAGGAGGCTTGTGATGAACTAATCCTCTCTGCCGTCCAAGAGTTACCGGTCCCTGGAGGGACAATGACATGCCTTCTCCAAAGCAACCTTCAGCTTTGAATTTCCCACCTGGGAGAGGTGTATCATTCACCTTAGATCCCAGCAGGAAGATTTTGCACTCTCCTTAACTCCTGGTCTGGGCTTTTGGTGCTCAAGTGCTTCTCCTAACTCATCCCAAATGGAATGCTGGTCCTGCAAAACATCAGGGCACTTTGTCTAAGTTCTAGCCCCAAACTACGCACTTTCAACAGCTACTCATGCCCTGCACCCATGGGAGCAGTTATGCACAAAGATCTGCTGCATCATGGGTCATGGCACCTACGAACTGAGAGAGAACTGGCGCACACTGAAAAAAAGTAAAAGTTTGTGATGAAAATAGACAGTGGAAACGTAGTTTTCAGGCACCCACCGCCATTAATGTCTGTATATGTGTGTCTGTCTCTCCCACACATTTCTGAAGAGGGGTGGAATGTATTTCTGGAATACTTGTGCTAAAAATAAACCCATCCCTGCTGTCTATGAAGAGAGGCAGGTATAGCCCTGCTTTCTGTAAGCCCATGAACTTGTGAACTGCTCAGAGGCTGAATCGCAACTAGAAAGACCCCTATGGTAATGGCAACTGCCAGTGCAAGAAGGGTGGCTGATTGCTTAGAAAATCCAAACCAGGCCTCTCACATGAAAGCAGCTGGGGCTAACGCTATTCATCATGATGAATGCGCTTTACAGACTCCAGCTTTGAAAGGGCTCACATCTTGGGATAGGCATTATGCTTATTCAAATATGATGATAATAAATACATGTATTTGCAAATTCAGTGCTCAGATGAGATTCTGGGATCAGATGGCCTGTCATTAAAATAAAACCACTTCTGGGGAAAATTACTGAATAACACACAGCAAACACAACCCAGTGGCACTTAGATGTTGTTATCCTGCTCCCAGGAAATTAAAAAAAGCAAAAATTCCTGCTGCTTCCTTTCAGTGAGTGCAGAGCAAAACAGATCAAAACTGAACTTTTGTAGACAGCAATTTGGATTGAAATTCTAAGTTTATATGAAAAGAGTACGCAATTTGCACAAATATGTCAATGGAAAATGAATGAATGTATGTATAATGAAATCCATCTTTCACACTTGAAACTTTGCACGCTTGGCAAGGCTGAGACTACAGACATGAGAGCCTTACTCAAGACCGGTAGTTTTCAGCCTTTTCTGACCTGTATCCCATCCCTTAACACTTTCTCCAGGGAAATAAATAGAGTTCCGCCCCACTGAGAGAGAGAGTTTTTTCCCTTTGTTACCTTAGCTGCAAATCCCGGAGAAGCAGTATGCAGACCTCGAGGGGTCAATGGACCGATCACATGCAAAGAGTCCCTGGTACATGGAAACCAAAAAGTGGAACTGATTATAAACAGAAATGAAAACATGCCATCCTAGACTAGGAAAATGCAAGAATCAAACTGCTTTGGTTGTAGAAAGTAAATGGTTTATAATTCTCATGGCATTAACAAGCAAGGGGCCTATTTAATAACCCATGAGAACAATATGACTGTATTGAGTTTTAAGTTGCTTGTTTACAGCACTTTTTGCCCAGAAGAGCAATGCAGGTTCAATTCTTACCTGGCAGCCACAGAGTGAATGATTTTTTGACTGTTACCACAGTCAGCACAATAACTTGATCTTTGGTCACCGGAGAGATGCGTGCAGAGCATCGTCTGGACAGAGCAGCCCCAGGGTCCTATCAGCTGAGCAGAAGCAGTGAACCAAGGCCTAGAACATGTCCCACAGCAGGACACCACCTTCATCTGCTCTGCATGTCGATCCCCACACTTGCAGGTAGGTATTGCCGTGCCCCACCTGAAGTCCTGCAGGGCCTGCATTTCTCTGGGGGTGTTCCTAGCACCTGCATGTCTGCTCCTGGATGTGTCCGGGAGCGCAGCAGCAAAAAAGCGAGGAGTCATGGTGCAAACCAGATGCTGCTCCACCTGTCTCCTTGGGACAGCCCACGGCCCTCCAGCTTGTTTTCCAGCAAGGGGGCTCCACCTCCATGGGATGTGTCTAGATAGAGAGGTGGCTGCCATTTCTATCCCATTCCTCCAACATGTCATCAACCTGGATCCAAATCCTTTCCTTCCATGCTCAAGCTGATCTGACCTCCTCTGATGATGGAAATGCTCCCTGTTTCTGGGGAGGAACTGCACCACTTGTTCCTCCTCTTGCAATCCTTGCATTTCACACCTTGCTGAAGGAGAAAGAATGACTGAAAATGAGTTGAGGTCTCCAGTTTTGCTTTCTCCTCCAGGAGGCATTGGACTTGCCTGAGCATCCACACATTTTCTGATAAATGTCAAAGCATCACTGCTTCCCCTGGCAGCTGGATTTTGTGCAAAAGCTCTGTCCGGACCTAGCCCCCTTCCCTGTCTGTAGGAGGTAGCAGAGACCTTAGGGTCCTACAGAAGGAATATGTCTCAGTATTGCTATAGGTATTTTCTCACCCAAAGGGGAACATGATGAAGGTTGCATTTTTTCTGACACAGGCTGTGTCTGGTATCAGGCGAAATGACAAGTAGATCTCTGCCATATTCCTCTCTGCCTGTATCCTCTTCTGGGTCCAGTCCCTTACACATCCAGGTTCGAACCAACTTCTGTCCTGATAAACCCAGCTGGGCAGATGTACCTGAGCTCAGAAGGGTCCCCAGCACCTGAGACCAGTAGCAGTCCTGCAGCCTTTTCCCTTGGTGAATTTCTCTACCTTGCTGGAAGGGCTTCTTATCCACCTCTAGTGCAGAATTTGTGCAATGAGATAGACGCAGGACTCTTCTACAGCCTCTGGCCAGGGCTACTCCTTAGGGCTCAAACCTTGTCAGTAGATGGAGTTTATTCATCCCGACCCCAGGGACTCCTAAAACTCTGACAAGGAGAGAAATTCTAATTTTTGAACTCCTGCACCTTTCTCTATTTATCCTTATTGCAGCTTTGAATGAAGCTTGGCAAAGTAAAAATCCTCTGCAAAAGGAAGCTCCGGAAGACATTTCAGCATCATTCAAGCAAAAAGAAATATTTTATTGATTTCACCTTTCAGAATTTTATAGCATGGTCCTTAATATAATACAATATCAAAATTACTTTCATTCTGCCCTCAGAAAGTAGTAAAAAATATTAATTTCTAACAAACAAAAATGCTATGGTTCTTCTCTGAAATCAGGTTTCTCAGGAAACGAACAAACTTTGCTACATTTCAACTCTGACTGCATTTGTGATCGCTGACAAACCTTGGTTCCGCCATCTTTTTGTCTATCTGTGAATATGACCTTAAATTTAATTTTAAAAGAACTTCTACAGCCTGATCTGCTCTCCCTGCTGCTGCCCCAACAATACCACCCAGACTCAGCTGACTCAGAGACAACTCGTCTGGATTCCAGCCCCAAACACTCATCCTAAAACTGGGAGGTGCCCGCCCATGGCACCAGACTGGGGCTCAGCAGCTCTCTTAATGGCTTTCAGGGACAGAAGGTAGTCTAGAACGACTCTGAAGACACTGTCTCAGTGACAGTTTTGGCAAGGATGTCAGTCACAACCACATCCTACTTATTTTCCCCAAATCAAACTGCCTCTTCAGTCAGGAGCAAAATCTTGCTTTTGCCAGTAAGACAGCCCTCTCACATACATCGATCATATCTGCAGAACCCTAAAAAGATGTTTTTGTGTAACCGTTTCACTATTCAGCACTCTGCCAAGAGCGGAAGACAGATGTGACAGAAAAGAAACCTACTACAGGAAATATTAACACCAGAAGATGGCTAAATTATCCTGCAAGTAAGGGTTTAAGGTCCTGCAAAGCACTGTTCTGTATCTAAAACAGCTAAAAAACATGTTAGGCACCTTTCTGCCCTCAGGGCACAGATTTACCTTGGAAATCTTTCCCTTCCCATCAGGAATTGTCCGTGAAATCATCAGGAACTGACAGCACTTCGCAATTCGCAGGAGAGGTTCAGCGTGTCCCAGGACTTGCAATAAATCAGCCTTTCAATGAAAGGCTAAGAAATGAGCACACTTGTGACAGGTCAGATGAGGGAAAATAAAGCCTGTAAATAGTCTGAGTGATCTAAAAATTAGTTCTCTTTAAAAACATTATATATAAGCCAGTGACATTTAGAGATATTAAGACAAAGGCATTAGGTATTTTATAAACATAGCTATAATCCATCTAATTTAAGAAAAGAGGTTGGCGGAATGTGGAGTTACTGGCCTAGTGTAAATATTTCTTATTTACAAATCACAAAGCAAAACCCAGAGACCACAGGCTAATTAAAATAGCTGGACAGCAACGATGGGAAACATAAGGTGCTATTTTTAGGGGATCATATGAGAACGCAAGCAGCTAGAAGTCTAGTCAACCCCGAGGTGTCACATGGCTGCTCTCAGAGTCCTTTGCACTGTATCACCCCACTGCACACAAGGTGAATTATCTATCCGGTGTGGGTTTTGTTCCAGCCCCCCACGCCCCCATGCAGATTTCATCCAATACTTTGCATTTTACACAACACATTGGATGAATTTCCATGGAACCACTTGGCCTTGTCCTGTGCCAGGCTGCTTTGCAACTGAGAGAGGCGTTTTGGGGCAGCGTTTGCAGGGCTGGCTCCCCCCGACGTTGGGAAATACCCATGTTTTTACAAGAGGAAACTGTGTTATGCTGCAGAACAGCTGGTACCGCAGAGGTAGCTGCGGTTCAAATGCGGGCTTATCTCTGGGTGGAGAGGGGTGAAGAGAGAAAAGATAAAACGTTAAAACTAGGCTAATGAGTTTGCCTGAATTATATAGGTTTTCATTTTGTGGTTTGCAGAGTACACTTGCTGTGGGCCAGGAAGAGGAAACTGTGAAGCGCGGCAGAAGAAAATACGAGAATTTTATTCCTCGGCAGTCACTGAAGTTTCAAAACATATCTGCATTATCTCAAAAACTCATAGCACTGCAGAATATGCTCATAAGAATACTGGGTTGCAAAATGTCTATGGGCTGGAGCACTGGTGAGCAGTGAGGGGAAGGCCAGCTTAGCTTAGGAGAGAGGTTTCAGGCCAGATGTGAATCAGGGAAGAAATTTATATTTGCACTTCCTCCTTCTCAAATCAACTCTCTTCCTAGCTCAAAACCCTTCTCAGAAAAGGAGTATTGGAAACCGCAAAAAGTTCTGAAAAATATTTCAGTGTTGCTTATCTTGGCAGAAAATGGGCACCAGTAGTATGCAAGTCACAGCAAACACCATTGCCTAACCTGCTTCCAGTCCACTAGCAGATCAGAGCACACCAGTTAACTGTGAAAAGCAACATAGCTTTTGTCTTTTTCCCATTCCAGTAATCCAAAGAATTATAATACTGTGTTTCTAAAGTGATACGACATTAAGTCAGGAAGAGCAAGTAATCTAAAATTGGCATTCAGTAAAACAGGAAGCACTAGAGAGAGAACTAGAAGTTTATGCCCAGTCTTTCAGAAAAAGCCAATGCGTAATTGTTCAAGATTTTGCTGAATGTCAGGAATGGAAGATTAACAAGCCAACAGATGGTGATGCAGTGAGATTATCAGTGCTAGCGGGAGGAATTCACGCAAACACAGAAAGGCCAAGAACAGCTAAAAACCTGGCCTGAAAGATAGCAAATGTGCTTCTCTGCAGAAGGGTGCTAAATAATGACTGAGAAGAAAGGAGCCAAATGAGGATCAGAAAGCAACCGCTGCAGAAAAGCAAGAGAGCAGAAATATGGCAATCAGAAAGCAAGCTCAGTCATGCAGATTTGCCACAGAAACCAGTCCCAGCTCCTCCACCTGCAGCACACCTGGGCTGGACAACACAGCCCAGGACCTGGCTGCAAGGTCCTCCGCACAATCTGCCCAGGGAAGGGGGTGGGCTGGAAAACTGGGGTTGGATCTTCATTCTTTCCCTGTGGCTGAACTTGGAGAATAAGGTCAGAGAGATATCTGGAGTGGGAAGACAACATTGGAGAAACCCCTAAGAATTCTTCAGGCCTAAAAACTGTGTTGCAGCCCCTTAATGAGGATTAACCAGATGAGTCCCAGTTAATCAGAGACTACCCTTAGCGGTACAGTGATTCCTAGGACTGAAATTCACTGTGCCAAATGTACTGAAGTGGCTGGTATTAATAAACTGACAAATGCAAACAAAAGAAATCTTTAATCTCATTCCATTAAGGAAAGGGCATGTGGTTTGAATTATGATCATATAAATCACTGACTTCAGGCGCTTTTTAAAGGTTTGTGGTTTTCAAAACTCATTAGAAAATTTATGCTGTCAGATATTTGAAGAAAAATATAATGGGAATAAAAAGATAAATATTGTCTTTTTAAAATTGTTACAACTGGTTTCCTTTAAACTTGACAAAGTCATTTTAGGCAAAAAGATAAACATAAAGCACATAATAAAATTCTTACTGATGAAAATTCTAATCCTGCAAACATGTTTGTGATTAATTATCTTCCTGCAGAGATCAGAGGTCCTTCTCTTAGGAACGAAACTAAACATGTTCGCAGAATCAGGGCTCTAAGCAAACCCGTAACATCACTCATACAGATATTCTCAGTGACTTTAGCAGGAGTGTTTACACTCAATGTAGAGCACAGATTGAAGCATTTAAGCACTACAAGCTTAAAGTGCATTGCTATTGCAATATTTTTGTTACTGACAGAAAGTACTGCTGTTTCAAAATACAGCACTAATTCCCAAATCCAAGGTGTATCTGAAATCCATTAAGAAAATTACTGTGTATGCAAGCAGGCCCGAACAAGGAGGCAAGGTTTGATGTCTCCACTGATGACACTTTCAACAGTGTCCATGTCATTTAGGATCACAAGTCCCATTGATTTCAATATTCCAACCCTGTTGAAGGACAACAGCCCCTCAGACTTTCCAACGTGATTCCTGGAAGCTGGATATTTTGGAAATGGATATTGACTGCAGAAGCAGCCTGGCAGATATGTCCGAGGCAGCTCCAATCAACAGAATCCCTTCCAGAAACATGAGTGGGAGCTGGAACATGCTCTGTTTGCTTATTGCTTTAAAGACTGAGTTTGCGCTGTCCTCACAGAAGGGATGTAAGGAGACCTTGGATTAATCTTTTTCCAGCCTAGTTGAGCACGACAAGCATGAAACATCTTAGTAGGAAAAAAAGTATCTCTGTAAATACTGAAATGATACAGATTTTTAGGAAAACAATTGAAGAAACAAATGCAAAACTTCTACGTTAGTAATGCAAGACCAGAAAATATAAAGAAAGCAAGGAACCGGTCGTGTAAATAGGAATTAGTAAAAATTAAACATCACTTAAAACCCAATATTTTTATATTATTCAACATTAGATGCTCTGATGTATGGTTAATTCCAGTGTCCGATTCACATTTTCCCTTTTACCTTTCACAGCCTTACTGTTTATTTTGGCATCAATGTAAAAAATCCTAAGTCAGCAAATTCTCATATTTGTCTTCAAAAATAACTTGCAGACTCACTGTTTCCACAGGATACTTCAGATATAATTACACACTCCTTATTTTTACTATTTGAGTTACATTAGTCTGTGAAGTCCACAAGATTTTAGTATCAGTCATCAAGTGTATTAGGGTTTTCCACTGTGGCCAGTACCAGAGTAAGCAAGCACCTAACCTTGCACTCAGAGAAGATGATCTATAAATCCAGGTCCCATGTACATCTGGTCCATTGCTTAAGACAAAAACCCCCAACACCTGTCAATTTGAATAAAATCATGCTGTAAAATACATAGAGATTCACATCAAATCCTTCTATTGGAATGGTTTCCAGACCTCACTTTATTTAAACAACTACAACATGCTGTGTAGACATGTTGTTAGATTCAGAGTAACTACACTATATACTCAAGGTTACACTAGGAACCTATAGAAAAGCCAGGAAGAGAGCTCTCTCCTCTTCCAGCATCATGGACGATTCATCAGTTTATGCTGAGTCCTCGATGGGATAACCTCCAGGGGAAGATTTTTATTAGCAGGTTCTGCCTTCTGCAAATTACTATCGTGTGATCATAATGCCTTTGCGCTTTTGCCTACCTACTGGTAGTATTTAGAAAGTGCCTATTGCTCTTGAGTCTAGAGCTGCATAAACAACAACAATAATAATTAATAACTTTTGCAATTATCTTCTGCCAAATGAAATCTCAGCTTCAGCTTCAACTGGATACATTCGTCTGTCTTAAGTTGTTGTCTAGGGTTGCTATGCACTATCTAACTGTTGGTATGTTCCATCCCAAAGGTGGCTCTTTGGGAAACTTTGAAGCTCTATAAATAGAAGATATTATTATTATTATTACTGGGAGGGGGCATGAATGCAACAATTCACCCTCAGGGGACAGAGACACTCAAGAACACTTGTTTCAGCATTCCAATGCACGGATGGTTCACAATTGGTGACATGAGGGAGAGAAAAGCTCTAGCACAAAATACCCTCTAGGAGCAAGAAGATGAGATCCAGTGGATGGAATCCATCACACCTAGTGCTGGCCTTTTACAAGTTTAAACTGGCCATCTAGGCTCCCTTTCTCATTAGGGGAGGCTAGCAGACACCTCCGAGGTTTGAAACGCCTTTCCTCCCGCAGGCAGAATCACAGTCTCAGGACGTGTCCCTCCCCGCAGTTGAGCGGGGAAGCCTTCCTGGCCGGCTTAGGCTGGGCACCAAGAGCTGAGACAGCTGGAGAGATGTGGCAGGACCCTGGTCCCCAGAAAGGGGACTGAAATCCAGCAATGGCTGAGATCCCCAGAGCGAGGGAATACAAAAAAAAATTGAGGAGATATAAAGGGAGCGGAGATAGTGGGAAAGTCCTAAAAAGAAAAGAAAAGAAAAAAAGGAAAACAAGGAGCAGCAAAACAACCAAAATAATTGTTTTTCTTCTAAGTTTTGTGAGTCTGGTCCTATTTCTGTTGACTCCTTGTGAATTTTCCAGCGGAAAATATAAGCAGATCAAGATTTTATAGGATCAGATCAAAGGTGCCTAAATGAATTAGAGCATGCTCCTCTCCATCCCTTCATTTCAGCCTTCCTAAGCAAGCCGCACTAAGCTGTCACTCTGCCTGAGAAGCCCTGTGAAAGTCCTGCTGTGCTCTCGCCCCCGGGCTGCCTTTGCCCTGAGCTTTTGCTTTCAGACATGAGTGTTGTTCGCGACCACTGCAAGGCCACGGGATTTCAGAGCTAGGCTAAAGAGAGGAAGAGAGAAGGTGGGCGCTGAAACCAAATTCGAGCAAGACGGGGTGCCATCCTTCACCAGCAACAGGTTCACACAAGCAAAGAGTGCTACATTTCACTTCAAAACCAGTCAGGAAACAGGGAGTCACCCAGAAAGATGAACTAAAGAGATAATGTACCCTGTTACCCTCAGGGAGCAACCCTGCCCGTGCCGGTGCCCTCCATCCCCCATGGTGGCTAGGAGAAGGACCATGTGAAATGGCAGGGCCACAGCGAGAGGTGCTGAGCAGCACTGGCAGCGATGTCCCCCAGGACTGACACTTCGCCTGCCTCCCTTCGCCCCACAACCACATTGCTCCCCCTCCTACATTATCAGGTGCCTAAAGGACCTTTCAGGCAGAGCCCATGCTGCTGACAGGAGTGACAAGCAAACACTGCCTTTGCCTACAAGGACAGGTGCTGTTTTCCAGTTAAACGACCCTTTAAGTCTGTTTCCTTTCACTGTGCATTTGACAGCCCTGGAAAAAGTGCACGTCCTCAGCTTGCAGCATGCTGAGCACAAGGGCTGGAGGACGGCGGAGAGGGTGGCAGTGGCTTGGCCCCGCTTCAGCAGGTCTCTGCCTGGAAGCAGTGAGGGGGATGAGCAGTTACAGTTCAACTCTTCATTCATCATATTAAAAATTTGCCTGAACTGTGCCTCATTCTTCTCCAGAAGAAGTCCAACAAAGGGGCTAGGGCAATGCAGCCACCTCTGCCCAGCTGCTGGCAAATACAACCCCAACCAACCTCTGTCAGGGAGCCCAGGGATCAGTTAAACGCTCTCAAAACAGCACTGGTGCCGATAGTCTGAGCAGCAAGGCCTGAAAAGAGGGTGGAAAATCAGGAGCCATGAGAAGTGGCCATTAGCAATTAGGCTTCTGAAGATCTTTGATTAATACCACTAAAGACAAGAATCCCTGCCCACCTAGCACTAGACATCTGCTGCCTAGTTAAAATGCCAGAATGGAAACTCTACAGCCTCTATGAAAGGGCCTGATTTTTTTGCAGCCCTCTGTAGGGGCTGCACTGTCCACACAATGGGACAGGCCACCAAATCCAGGTGGATGTGGTTGGTTCAGCCCAACCTTCCTCATAGCAGTCTGGCATCTGTGAGGAAAAAGACGCAGGGATGTCCTCTGTGTCCCCATTCAACTTGTCTTTGTGCCAGGTGATCAGCATAAACCCCAACCCTCTCCATCACACAAACCCTATTATTTAGCGTCTTGCAAAAATATCAGACAAAATATACTGTCTCCAACTGTGGCCAGGATTATCTTTCCATTGGTATTCATTGCGTAGCCTGTAGTTCCTCATCTCTGGGAAAGGTAAAAAAAAATATCTATCAGTTATCTTACATCTAGGCTGAAGAATTCTACCTATTTAATCTCTTCTCATGGAAGAAGATATTCTGCACTTCTCCACACTTCATTTCTCTGTACCTTTTCTAATCGACTCTTATGACCTTTTTGAGATGACGGTGATTACCACAGACGGTATTCAGAACAGATTTACATAGGGACACAATACTATTCTTGATCCTTTTCCCAGTCTTCTGTTTGCCTTTCTGACTGCTGAGCACGAAGCAGACAGTTTGGAAGCATGAGTCTAGCCTACCAGCACAGAGAGACAGACATCGAAGCTAACACAGCAAGACACTTCAGCAAAGCATCTTGGAAACCCCTGCTCCTTTCAGCTCTCTGCCAAGGCAGCCTCTCCAGGCAACCCCATGAGTGTGTGCTGCATCCACAGCAGAGTCAAGGCCTCAGTAACGCCTGATGCCATGTGTGGAATATACCACACAGTTTAGCTTGTCCGTGTTTTCATTAACTACCCCCATTTCCTTATGCCTGTTATTAATCCTGGCAACTGGCACTAACAAAATCCTATTTCTTTTTCCGCTAATTTGTCATTCATTGCCAAAGCCCCACAGATAGAGAGCACGGAACTTGTGCACATTAATTTGCATTCAGTGGAAACTGTACTCCTGACGCAGGAGTCCTTCAAATGCCTGAGCACAGGGATAGAGGAATGAGTCAGATGAGGAAAGGTGTTTGCAAGTACCTACAACTTAGGCTGGCACTGGTCATTTCAGGGCTTGATGCTACAGTCACTACAGAGGACAGCACTCTGCCAGCCTTTGATGACTTAGCTCACAGGTACAAGATGACATTGATTGGGCATTTCTAGGTCCATATCTTAGTCCGGGAAGTGTTTGCAGAGTTACGAGTATTTGGTCTAGATTGCACCGAACCGAATTCAGTCCCACTGAATACCTTTCTGTTGGCTGCTGCTGGGTTTTGGGTTACCGAGCTAAGACAGGTGACAGCCAAGTCATTTAAGGGCTGAGGTGAACCCTTACCAAGTGAATTTTGCCAGTGTGTGGTGCACTGGGGTGTGTGCTACAGGGACCTCAACGTGGCACCCAGCACCCTCTCTCTGGAACGGGAAGGTATCCAAGCATGGCAGTGGCAGTGCTGTTCAGGGGGAATCATTTGCACAGAGCGGCTGTGCCCCAGGAGCTGCAGCAGCTCAGTTGGTGGTGGTTGCAGGTCTCTGTGCCACAGAGACATCCTACTGACAGCTGGAGTCCCACAGGCTCCTGAGACCTATGCCCACACACTGTGGAAAGACACCTGGGAAAACCTTCCCCTAGAAGTTCTTGCATATCTGTCATGTTGCTAATCATTTTATCCCAAGCATTATCTGTTTGCCTTGAAGTCAGAAATGCCTTCCATTTGTGGAGTTAATTCACAGTCTTAACAACACCAGAAGGCAGGTTTTTGTGGTCAAATATATTGCCACATTAATAACTTCAGAATATTACATGAAGCACAAAAAGAAAAGAAAAGAATAAATTAACAGAAGAAGCCTGCATGGCACACTAGAGAATTAAAGTGCCATTTTATTACACACACCTTAGAGTTAAAGTTTTAATTTTCTTTTAAAAGATAGCAATATATCATTTCCATCCTCTCTGTTCAAAAACACTTAGAGAGGATGATTTGTTCTTCGTTGTAATCTACAGGACAAACAAAGCTGTAGTAAAGTGATGTTGACCAAATCCCTGCAATTTCACAGTGATAACAGAATTGTTATTATTGTTTGTATTCATTATTGCTCTAGTAAGGACTTTTCTCCAAGGGTCCTGATGTACTTTAAATACAAATGAATGAGTTTTCCCTAATCCCTCATGAGCTGTTACGTAGTCTTATTTTACAAAGGGGTTACAAAGGAGGACACTGAGGCAGAGAGGGGTTACTGGCCTTAATTTCACAGGAACTGACTTTGAAACAATTCCTAGTTAGTGGTTTGTCTCAGGTCAAAGTTCTAGCTCTAAGTCAGAGGCAGCTCCAGGAATTATTCCCAGCCCCCTGGTTGGGACATGCCTCCCTCTCCAGATGTATGGCTGCATACATCCATACAGTACCAGTACAGTAAGCGCTGCCGCTTGCGGGTTTCACTTGCTCTGCTGAGCCGGCACTAAGGAGCTTTTAAAAGTGGAAAGGCATTCAGAGGCATCTTTTTCTTTTACAAGCTGCAGACATTTGCCTCTTAGCGAAGAAGGTCACCAACCAGGCATAGAGATCTCGGTGGATATCAGTGCAGCACAGTTTCCAAATGGCTCCTCGATCCAGCAGCTCTCCCCACTGCCTTATATTGCAGACCAGCAGAGCTATATTTGGAGACACATACAGGGGTTATGTTCCCAAGGGCCTCTGATGGAGTAAGTTCAGAGTGTGTTGTCATGATGGACGTGCACACATGTGCCCTAGCAGAGTAGAGGTCAGCCATCATTCATGAATATGTGGAGACCACTTACAGTCCAGTTACAGCATATGCTAGTAACACATGTTCCGCACCCACCCACCCTACTTTCTCCCCAGTAAACTGCTACATTTTTAATGCCTCCATTAGCTCTTGGAGCAATTGACAGCTCAAGTCTTTCCCTGCAATGAGCTCCAATGTGGAAACGCCACACAGCTTTCAATAACAAGCCAAATGGCTAAAGATTTTGAGAAGAGATTTCAGTTCCAGAAGAGGAAGCCTGCCCAATCAATGCCACACCTTTAATATAACTATTAATTATTCATAAACAACTGTAAATGCACCTAGCTCCTGCAGTACCATTTGTCCCTGGAACTGCTGTTGCTGAAATTGCCTGCAGGTGTCTGGGTTTTTCTCTTTCAGTGCATCCACACCTAAGACAAGGTGGCTGGCCCTAATGCTTCTATTAAGAGTCAGAAGATTCAGTGTTTCCTGCAGACTTAACATCTTATCCCCCAAACATACCAAATTTTATGTTTCTTTTAGCACAAGAAATTATTCTTTCATTTAAAGACAGAACAGTGAGTTAAGTGGTTTCCACGTAAGGCAGTCAGACCTCAGTTCCTCCAAAAACCACCTAAGTCCACATTGACAGCTGCAGAAAAAACCCCTGAAGCTGGCTGGTGTTGTAAAGGTTCAAAATGCTAAGCAAACAGAAATAACACGAAGCATCTGCTCTCCTGAAATCTTGTGTTTTTAAGAGATGCTGTCAGCCCCACCAGCAATGCAAGATGTGCTCTGGTTTGAGATAAAATGATGTTTCTCTAAGTGTCATGTGATCTAGTCGGGGAGCAGAAAGTCACCCAAGGCTCTTAATTGAAACAATTACGATTTTGTTATCAAAAGTTGGCTCAGTTTTAGTGGAAAAGCCCAGCTATGGAGAGACACAAGCCTGTCCCCTCTCAGGTGGTTCAGCTCTGCAGAGCTATCAGGAATAGAAAGAGGTAAAATCATACTTCTGTCACTGAAGGAAGCCATGCACACAGTTTGAACACCAATTTAAATCAATTTAGAAAACAGTTTTGTTAAAACAGATCCGTCCCTTGGTATAGTTACTTTGGTTTTAGCTTGACAGCACTATTTTGGCTAAGGGACTGATGGAAGAAAGAGCAAAGCTGGTCACTGAAGCTGCAGTTACCCATGCTGCGCTGATTGCTGTCAAGCCAGTCAGGACATTACTGCCCAGCAGTTTTCTGGCTTAACCTTACTGCCCCATCTTCCCACTCCAGATATTACTAGCCCCTTTGGATTCCCCAAGCCTGACTCTGCAGAAGCAGCTCAGACTGAAAGTCCTACCAGTAAGAACTTAAACTAAACTTCATCTTTCTGAAGGAACCGGGGGGAGAAACCACACCTAATCATGTTGGCAGACCAGAGGGGACAATACGCCCCTGGGTAAGTAAGTAGCGATATCTGGTAACCCATACGCTGTAGGAACTCAGACCTCAGCCTGAGCCCTAAGTTACACTGCTTAAAACTTTGCCTATTGCTTGACTTGGTTCAATCGTTCATAACAAACCTTTGTGTAATGCACTAAACCTGCAGACAGATGTGCTCCTGTGACAAACTACATTACAAATTTTTCACCACCACGTATCAGCTTAATCATGCTTACTAGCCATGGGCTCATTGCTGCAGCTTACAGCTAATATGATGTAAAATGTGTTGGCTTAAATTCCAGTGAAATGAGTGATGTTAAACTCATTTAAATTAAGCCACACTGACCTGTATGGACATATTGTTCGAAACTTTGCTGGCATGCTTAACCAGTAGAAGCTGGAACGCTCTGCGTTCAGTTTTAGCTAACAGACACATCCATTGCACGTGCTGGTTTTAGTGAACCATTTAATTTGAGCTTTTGGGAGGCACCAGTATGTTCTCAGAGGTGGACAGAGATATTTACTGATAGGGAAAGGAAACCAAGTAAGAGAGATATTTGTGTGGTAAACTGTGGCTGGCTGAAAGTGATAAGAGAGCTTAATAATTTTAATCTTAAACAACAGTTGCATTTGGAGTTAGAAATGAGCCTAAATGCTCATTTTCATGCTGTGGTAATGTCAACTGCAGCAAGGCATTATAGGGGACTCTGGCTACATGAAGCCTTGGGGTAGTTGGGTAGTTACCTCCCTGTTGCTACTGAGTTCCTTTCTTGATGGTGCCCTTCCCAACTGGGGCATGGCCTGGCAACGAACTCTTCTTCCAGACCAGGGAAAGGGTCCTCCATCGTGCCACGCATACAGCCTGTGGGTGCAGGCTGCATAACCCTGTCACACTGTCAGAATCTTTCTGATACCACTTTCAGTTCATGTAAAGTTTATCTGCGCTTTTTTCAGATGAGCAATGAGATAGCATCCTTCCTTTCATTGTCTCCTCTTCCCCTTCTACTCTCACAATTTCTGCAGGGATAACAAGTGCTCTTGCTTTTTCACACTTGGGACCAAATAAGTTACTTACCAACAACTTCCCATCAGGAGCACTTTGGACAAATACACTTTAACTTGTTGGAGGCTTTTGTAGGTTACCATTCACAGTTATACTCCAGCGCAACAAAGGAATGACAAACTCTCATAAACATGAAGGAAACCAGCACAAGAGCATTACCAAAACCAGCTCACCAATATAAACCTTCAAGAAGCCTCTGCTGCAGAGAAATGTTCTGGCAAAAAACCCCCAACCTCCACACATTGAAGTATTTCCCTTTGAAATCACAAAAGCTAAGAAAATGGGTCATGAATCCCATCAGTCAAGATACTCAACCACTAACAGTCTCTATTCAGTCAGCTAGGCAGACATAAAAAAAAAAGATATTTAAACACAGCTGTATGGAGTCAGGGAGTTTTATTCTTACAGTCCTACATAGATAAAGAGAGCCCTGTAACCACTGAATGAAATTCTGACCCCCAGGACCCAATCTGTCTCCTGGGTGATTCTCCCAACAGCAACAGCAGCCAGGGGAGACCTTGATGATGCAACTTCTTTCTTTCCTGTGCTTACTGAATGGCTTTGGTTTTCAAGTAAGTCTACGGTACCATACATGCTTGATTTAGGTATAGCAATGTGTGCTTAGCTCACATCTGGTTTGTTAATTTCATAAGGGAAAAGCCTCTTTGAGAACATATCTCTGAGAAGGGGTGAGCTGGGGCTTGGGTCCAAGGAAAGTCTGCCTACATCATGCTCCCAAAGCAGGGGCTCCGGATAAGGCACTTCCAGCTCTCTGCTGCCTGGGCCATGGGGCTGGTGCTCTGCAATCAAGTCACTCACTGCTCTCTTGAACTTAGACCCTGCAGGCAATGCCAAAGCAAGCAATCTTCATGCTCACACTTCAAAGTCCTATTTTCAAAAACAACGTGAGCACTTAGGAGAGTAAGTCCCAACTCTTTGCAAGTGGCACTAAATCTCTTTGTCACTTTCAGAGTTGTATCTTGACCTCTGCTTGTGTAGTATGGCCAGCAAACCTTTTTATCCAGCTGCTGACAGCCTATCTGCAGAGCACAAGTCCTCAGGCTCCTGGAAAACGTTCATTTCTAAACGGGAAAAAGCCAAAACTGACTAGATATAGTGTTAGAAATAGATGAGCTCTAAGGAGGTTAGGCAAGAGACACTGGAGCTTCTTTGCTACCAACACTCCCATGATTTCTATGGCTCAGGAAGGAGAAGGTGCTGTCAAGACTCCGTGTCAGTCCCTCAGCATGGGAGAGTCTAGTCTTCTCTAGCATCCCTCAACACAAAGATCCCAAGATTATATACAACACAGTTTATTTCAGTGTCTGCAAATCGCAGTGAGTCCAGGAGTTGAAACACACCAGGAGAAAAAAAGACTTTAAGTCTTCCCTGTCAGGGATTTCAGAGGGAAATGCGAGATGCACCTATTCCATTGTGGTAGGAGAGGACTTTGAGATGTGCAGTCTTCATATCTACACTCGGAAGGGCAGGGCATGCCCTTTTCCAGAGGGAAAAAAACAGAGAAAGAAAGTATTTTTGTTGAAGACTAACAGATTAGATATTTCTGCTGTAATACCATGGAGTTCAAGAGAGATTGCATGTGTGCTCAGAGGAACAAGCAAATCTTTGTAAATGCTGATAGACTGTAAATAAATAAATGAAGTATTAATCATCACTGCCATCAAACTCTGGGAGAAATCTATCTTTGTATTATTTGGATGAGGCTCTGTCATTAGTTCAACCTTGCCATTTTTAGAAATTATTAGAGTTTTATAGCAGGTCTGAAACTCTATGCCAATGAGACTGTGATTTTAATGCATATTAATGGGACAAGTGGGGGAGGGGAAAGGAAGTTGGTGCGATTCCCTTATAGAGCAGAATGCTAAATAAGAAGATTCCAGCTGTGCAACAGGAAAGTTAAAATGGTTTGTTTGGATCATTAATATTGCAATGAAAACTAATTAAACCTAGAGCTACAAGGAGGAGCTCATTAGAGATTTGAATAGAGGCAGCACAGCACTCAGCAGCCTCCAGTTTTAGCAGCTTCTTTTATCACACCAAGTGGGATAGCAAGAGTTCACTGAACAGAGAGAGAGTCTGAAGAGGCAGGGGGATATGGATGCCCAGTCCAGGGGATGCAACTGCAAGAGGTACCTGACTGCTACAGGCCTTTTTTGGAGAACGCTGTGTCAGTTTTGTAGCTCTGTAGAATGAGTCAAGCCCTTTTACTGCTTGGGTTTCTGCTCAGACTAACATCACTGTGCTCTCTGCTTTCACCTCAGCTCCAGTCTTGCCTCCTGCAATGTTACAACTTTGTCCCCTTGTCTGACCTGAGATTTGAAACTTTACCAAAAATTTCCTTCATCCCAAAAGCTGCTTTACAAAATATACCTACTGGTATATCATTGGTCCCTCTGTGCCCACCCCCAGCCACAGCACTTCATAGGCTGGAGTTTTAGTGTGACCCTCAGTTTTGCATATTGTTTCTTCTTTACCATGCCATGCAGCTTCTGCTATAACCAGAGAAGGTGTCCCTGCCCTTGCTCCGTGAACATCAGCATCATCCTACAGCTAACCCTTCTCACCTCTGATACTGTCTTTCCCTCCCCCATGACCTCCCTGCACCCCAACCCCCACAAAATCCTGCTCACAGCTTCACACAGAAGCCCAGTGATACAGGACTATATCAAACTCTTCCTTAGACATTTGTCTCAGGAGTGAATAAAGATCAAATTGTGCCTCCCTAAGTCTTGCATCCTCAAGTAAATACTGCAGCCCTAAGTTGTTGCTTATCTGTGCTAAGTGCTGGTAATAGTGCTTGTATTTCACCCCAATAAAGGCTGCAAGGATGAAAGAACGATCCTCTTAATGCTGATCATAAAGGACTTGGTGGGGGGAGGGTCCTCACAGATGAAAGACACCTTGTAATTCTACTAATTTTGCCTAAATATTGCTGATTAGGCTCTTGCTGGTGAACTGGGAAACTTAAAAATCCTTTAGTCGTAGGGGAAAAAAGTAAGATACTAAACCAGTGACACACTAAACTGTAGACATGTAACTCAGATGAGAATTTTCCTTTGTGAGTTAGATAACTGAATGCCAAAGAAACTCCCTCAATCGCAGTGTCAGACCATTTGAACATGGGGATCACTAAAAACCATCCCATTTTCAAGTCACTATAGCAGGTGCTGACACAGTTTTTTATTAATTTTTCTCTATCTTTGGTGATCAGGGAAGTAAATTCGAAAAAAACCCTCTGCTCTATTCACTCTTAGGAGACAGTACAGCCAAAGAGGTTGGCAGGACTCAGAAAAGGAGAAAATGGACAATTAATACTGAAGATCCCAAGAGATGAGAATGGATCCAAGCAAGTCAGCAAGACATCAGCTCCATCCCAGCCTGCATTTCCAGGCAGGTGTTACCAAGGCATAAGGAGAAGAAAAATATGGAAAAGTGCTGTAAAAGTAAAAAGAAATCACTGGAGATGCAAAATTCATTTTCAAATATGACACCTAGGCATCAGTCTACTCCATCTGTGTCAGCCAAGACCCTCAGAAATGCCTTTCCTGCAGCATGTCCTGGTGGGAGGCACAGAAAGGTGGTTGGACAATGAAGTATATTGCCCACCCTGCAGATTCAAACCCTTTACACACCCCCCAGTCTGTGCCAGCAGCCACGGGCAGCAGGGACTTCTGCACAGGCTGAAGAGGTGACAGATGTTTCCTGTCTGTTTAGGACTGTGTAACAAAACAAGCCAGAATGCTTTACAGAATGACTACCAGGCAGAACCCAGAGCTGTGTGCTATAGACAGGAACAGCCCCAGAGGCTGGAGGAATGAAGACCTGTGAAGACCTCTCCCCCTGGCATCCCAGGAGTGGATGATGGCATTTAAGGATACTCATCACCAAAGGGGGATGATTTTGACTTTCTGTGGCCAACACATGCGTATGTAGATGTGATTTCTTCCTCATTCCTCAGCCTGTGAAGTCTTGCTTTGCTGAACCCATGAAGAGACTTGGTGTGCATAGGCAAGCCCACAGAGAGAATAAGAGCCCAAGTGAGGCAAAAGCGTACTTCAGATTGCCCTTGAACACAAGAGTACCAACCTAAATTTAGATGCCTGTACATACACTGGACCAGATTTACACAAACCCTGCAAAATTCACACCAAGACCCAAGGTAATGCTATCTGTACTGTTTCCACTTTTTCCCTGGGGGAGAAATAGCTGAGTTTGCGGTGATGGCACTTTTACCTCTTAATAGACTCCACTCCTGAGAACCTACGTTCCACTTTCTTTTTTTCCCCTCCCTCATGCTCTCCCTTAACCGAAGTCCTCAACAGCATAGTTTTGGAATGACAGATATCTGCCCAGGCTTGAGTGACTGCAGTAACCTCACATTCCCTTTTCTGGTGCAGCTTGCATAGTACAAATTCACATAGTTCAAAGTCAGCTCTTGAATATTTCACATGCTGGTTCTGCTCTTTCCTCCCCAGACATCAACACCTTTAAGCAACCCTGCATTGCCACTGAACTAGTCCATCTGATACGCTTTTGCTTGACAAACAAGGGGGAAGGAAATCAAGAAACATGTTATGGCCAAGGTCTTGATTTCTGAAGGGCAACGAAGACCAGGGAAAACATTAACTTCACATAAACTGTGGTCAATGGCCACCTTGCATTTGTTGTCCATCATATAAGGCTTTTAAGGACATCTTCAAACAAATCTAATTCACAAGGTGCTTTACATGAGAGGAAACAGGGGAGTAAACTCGATAGTGATGGACAATACAGGGGAATGGCACTTTCCTGCATCTGTGGTGTTTCAAGGATTTAGAGGGAAAGGCTGTTTTGTTTCAGATCCCTCCCATAAGATTATTCTGTGTTGTGATGCAGGCAGACGTTAGTAACGTAGTCAAAGTTGAATGTCTTGGCTGTCACTTGATCACACATAGTGATGATTTTACTAGCAAAGTGACTGGGCACTGAGATGCTGTTTCTGCTAATTGCCCATCATTAACACTGCCTTCATAGGAAAGACCTCAGGACTGGTCTGTCAGAAAGACAACAGGGTTAGATTCGATTCTCTAGCCTTATTTAAGTACTTTAAATCATAATGTAGGTGCTTAAATTCCTGTTGAAGGAGCTAAAACAGATGTTTACATACCTAAATCTATATATATGTGCTTAAAGAAAGCAGGGAGGTGACTGGAAGCTTATTTAATTATCTCATTTGGGGCATCCAGATTTGGATTTTGGTGCTCTTCCACATTTGTCCATAAACATCTTTCCACTCACTCTGCTTGGCATGCCAGAGCAAGGCAGGCACAGCTCCGCCGTGCAGAGACTGAAATTTTTGAGAAGCCTGTGTCAGGGGCTGAAAGCTTTCAGCTTTCCACAGCACCATCAAAAAGAACAAAATGACTGTTTTCATTTTGGGGGAATCTGCATGGAAATGAATGATGAATGGTTGTTTTATTTTAACTTGGTGTTTATGAAGATTGCCTAATGACTTCTGGTGCTGATTTCAGTGTTTGTTAAGTGTAAAAGAAGAATCACATAATTCTAATCCCAAAGCAGGGCAATTGGTTTGTTTACGCCTATTATATTCCATTAAAGATGCAATATCTGCTTTATCTCAAGAGATGTTCCAGCTTATTTATGCCAGTTTACCCTTAGTGTAAGGGCAAATATTAGTTAGCACCAAAATGGGATGTAGTTAAGCCTAATGTCATGTCACCAGCATTGCTCATATTATAAACAAAGTAAGTGGCAATTACTTCGAGGCAGAACTGGATAGTTTGTTCAAGTGGCTCTGCTTTATACACATTCAAAATTTGCTTCCAACAACAGGATTTCAAGAGTAAAGTGCAACATGTTCATACATTTGAGGAATAATATAACCATGCTGTAGGAACCTATTTGTCCACTGTTCGTGATTCATCACTGCCCCTGACTAGCAGTCTGCCATCAAATGATGCCCTTATCATTAAAACAAACGAACAAACCACTAAAAAAATACAAGCTGAACGTTTCTGCTCATAAACTTACCAGGCATTCTTGTGGAAGTTACATATCTGACATTTCATGTACCCTTTTTTGATGGCTGAACTGACTAGCCAAAAAAAAAAATCCCTGGATGCATCAAATTTTTGCTGTGCTAGCTCAATGGATCATTCTATCCTCTGGTTACGGCACATCATGAGAATGCAATTCAGTGGGTGACTCAGCCAAGAGAGGATAACAAGGGCATGAGCTACCTGAATTACAGCTCTTAGAGGGCACTGCATCTACATTCTCAAAAAAGAACAACTGGTGTCTTTCAGGAGTTCATTCCTGATAGAAGCTCTACCTTTCCACATTTACAGCACATTTTCCTGAAAGACTTATTCTGTTAAAAACCCTATTTTACACCTGGGGACAGAAGAGACAAAAAAATTTAATCCAGTCCAGATCAACACCTATGTCTCTTAGCATGTCATTTGGAGGAAACAACCTGCAGACTTTTGACCATAAAGAAACCAACTTCTCCTGCCCAGGCCCAGAGCAGCAATGGAACCTGAGCCTTCCATACATTGCCTAGGCACTAAAGCTGCAAAGTGACTTTGTAAGAGCATCGTGTACTTATATTGCTTTTTACCTGTAGCATTAGGTACTAGCTATGAGCAGTGTGTTACAATAATCTTATTATTTCCTGAAAATACTTATTACTGAATGCATCTGTCAGTGTTATATTTAGATATGGCCCAGAATTTCCTACATGACTGTTTTTAATCTACCGAGTGGTCATGTCAACCATGTCCACTTACACTTACTCTCACTTTGATGAAGTTCGGGGTTTGAGATGATTTAGGCAGACAAACAACGGATGGTTTTATTCCTGCTAAACTAGAGAGACATAAGGACAGTTGTGCTCCCTGAGAGATACCTAGGTACTAAACGGAACTGCAGTTAAGCACAATTTTAACAAGAATTCAAAAATATCTCATTAAAAGACACATTCTCTCCTGAAATCCTCTATCAGAGCCAGATGCCACGCTTTTGACACCATTATTCTTGAAATACTACTAAACCGCTTAAATCATCACATAGCAAAGAGCTGCTTCCCCCACATTCAACAACCAGCACAGCAAGCGACCTTTTTGCTACCCGCAGAGGCCAGCACATGTAGATTCTCCTGGACCAATGTGGGGAGAAGCCAGAGAGGAAATCCTGGTGTCCTGCCCTTCCTCCGTGGAACAATGAAGCTGTTCATTCAAACGCCTCCCTAAACTGCAGCTGCTGCATGGAAAGAAGTGGTCTCTATGGCTGTATTAGCAAAAATGGTTTCCCAGTTCTCCCACCACCTCCAAAACTGCACCTGTCCTGTGCAGGACTCAAAGGACCTATTTCACTTTCCTGACACCAGTATAATTAAAACAGGACAATACACACATGCAGACAAGAGCAAAGGACCAGATCATCTCCACTACAGCAACTGAAAGCACAGGCAAATCTGTCAACTCTGCCACTTTCTCCTCTCATCCACCTCCCTTGATTCTTCTCTTCAAAGCTTAATTGATCCATTAAAAATAATTATTACAGATGGGTGATATATTTTTTGCCATCCTCTTATTTTTCATCCTTAAAAAAAAAGGATATTCTAAAAACTCTTAGCATCCCAAATACCTTAAGCAGCTGTACAATTACAAGGCAAACGCATCAAGAAAAGGCAAAGTTAAAATCAGGAACTGTGACTACCCCAGGTGTCCTGTCTTGCTCGTTTCATGTCCTGCTTTAAATGAGGTAAGTACTAATACATAAAAACATAAGTGTTTTAGAAAAACAACAATAGAAACACTCTGTTTTGGCTATGGTGCCATTACTTTCATATCATTTGACTTCCTCATTTCTTTCCTAGGCACCCTTAGGTTTACCATTAACATAACTATTTCTGTTCCTGTGCTTATAAACACTGGCTAAAGATTGTGCTTTATCTCCTGAGTTAGCAGTAGAATAAATAGGCTGATTTTCAGAAGTACAGAGCACCTCTTGCAGAGCAGGAAATGATGCTCTCTGTACCTCGACAGCAGCAGCAGCAGGACACAACCTGAGAGTGACTGAGATCTGCCTGCCAGTGCTGAACGTCTGTGAACTGCTGAACTCTAACCATCATTTACAAAAACCAAATGCTACAACAAATCAACTGCTAAAACCAAATCTTTGCATTAGAATCACATGCTGTCTGAAGAAGGCTAAGCAAAACTTTGTGCCTTTGCAGTTACTTCAAAATTTCGGATGGTTTAACTTCCTCTACAGTATAACTTCAGCTCCAGATTTTCAGAGACTCTGGTGTTTGTTTGTTTCCAATAACCACAATGCCCTTGGAAGTGTTTACCACATTTACTGATATAAATTACTCACAGTGGCTTCCCTTTGTTAAAGTTCAACCTGCTTATACAGAGTACCGGTGGACAGGAGATGGAAGAATATTGGATGGGAATTGGACATACTTTACTCCTTTTTTCTCTTGCCCAGAGTTTTGCTGGGCGCTGCTTTTTGCTCCACCACCGCACATGCCACCTTCAAAAAGTAAACACCCAGCCATTTTCAGAGGCTGCTTAGGAACTTTCTAAGTTATCATCATACACTTCAAAAGTATTTTAAGACACAGATGAGTGTATCAGAATGTGCAACAATGACAAAGCTGGGCTACCTGGGATGTTTTGTTCGTGCCGTATAAAGACCTACATAGGAAAAATTCCAGCACTGCTGCCTCACTAAAGGAACTTTATCAACACAGAGCCCTCCAGTGACTGAGACACTGGATAATCAGAGGAGCAGACAATATCATCCAGTGAGTACTGGAGCCTTCATTTAGGGTCACTCAGTCCTAAACTCATTGCTCAGAGAGCCAAACTCTCCCCAAGGACATCTTTGATCAGCTTTGTAGGATCGTTGCTTCCTCCCTCAGCCTCCCAGATCCTCTAGCACCTTTCCAACTGCTACAGTATCTCCACTGTGACTTACAGTGCTTCAGAGAATACAGAGTCTGTGGAAGAATATCCTCCTCCAGGAGCTCGCTCAGATAGACGGGTGCAATGAGACAAATGCAGCGTAGAGAGGTTTTCCCACAGGATGCCAATGTACTGAAATCCACATGCTCTGTGAGGAGGGTCTCTTCTTTCCCTGAGCAGACTCTTAACTCCAGCCTGGAGCTGACCTGTACAGAGAGGAGCTATTAGCTGAAGGCAGACAAGGAAAACAAGCAGACACCTATTTCCCCAGCCAAACTTAGCTTTCTGATGGAGTTGGACCTAGTGGTGAAAGGCACCTGCTGATGCATATGGGCAGATTTCCGGGATTAATACAAGTTTGTTCTGTGTTTGGCACGGGGGACAGATAATAAATAGGGCCTGTTAGTCCCACTGAATGATGGAAATAAGGAGACATATTGAACAACTACCTTCTTCACTCTGTCTCATTCATCATGCATTTCAGATGAGGTGAGGATCTGTTCTTGAAGTCAGGTGGAGACAGGAGAGGGAGGACTGCGTACCAGGGACCATGTTACTGAAGTGTGTACTATCATAGAAATATGCAACAGAAATCTTACATCTGAAATTTCACATGGTAGCCCAAAACAGCATTTCCAAAAAGCTCATCTTACTGCAATACAGTCCTTGTAATATTATTTTGGTAGTGTTTCCTAGGTGTGTGTTTTGGTTTTAAATAAATAAGTAAATAAAAATCCAGATTTGGTTCTCTGACTTTGTCACTGCATCTATTCAAGCATCATCAGCAGAGTTAGACTATTGAATTTTCCATACTGTAATAGATATTTTCTACTCAACACAAGAAATCCATCCATGCAATAGAGAAGGACACACAGTCGAAAAAACAATAGGTTATCCGCATGGGAGTACACACGTTTTTTAGACAACCAAGCCAAAAGTATTGCAGGATATTTCCAAGAGGCAATGCAGGTGAGAGACAGGGAACCGTAGGTTCTCTATGGCATGTTTCCATACAGCAACAAAGCTCATATGATCACACTGCCTGTGTTTGTGTCCCTCGGTCCTCCCAAAGGCATCTGAACATACTAAACAATTTCAGGGTTAAGATCTTTTCCCATTGGTGAAGTTTTTGTAATTTTAAAAGAAATTTCCCACCTGCAAACCCTCTGAAAGATATCAGAGTGGAAAAATAATCCCTTTCAAGTGAAAAAGCAAGTCAAATCAGATGGTCTTACGTTGCTGCTAAAACATGACCTGGTTTTCTTGAAAATTAAACAAGATCAAGATACAAAACAAAACAGAGCCTCTGTCTCTGTTGACCGTTATTTGCAACCTTGCTTTTGGAGGAATATAGGCCTAATTCTCAGTCTTCTCAGTTCCTTTGACTTGTTAAAGTTTTGCTCCGTGTATTCCCACACTCATCCTTCCCTGTGACTCACAGACTACGATGTCTCAGGCAGGATCCTGACCTCTTTCCTATTTCCTTAGCTAACTTAAACACTTCCCAGTCATCGCAAGCATGAACACAACCTTCTAGATTCTCTTCTAACTGACAGGCCAGCTGGTGATTTTATGAGAAGCTTGGAAGAGTCCTTATTATTAAACATTTTAACCTAAATAAACTATTTCATACTAGACAATTTGTCTCCTACTTTTATAAACATTTTATACAACAGGCTACAGATCAGGCCACGGTTGCCTAAGACAAGGCAAGTCAGATTACAAGTTTCTGTAGAACCATTCCTCTGAGCTGAGGTCTAAAAATACATATGAGGCCATGGACTATGTTTAAGGGTCAGCAAAGGTAATCCTAAAAACATACCTATAGGTCTAAATGCACGAGCTGGAGATTGATACCTCTGCTAGAAAATTTTTAGCTGAAACCAGGAAGGAATTGAAATCCTCTGATCTAAAGCAGAGGAAGATGGGAAAAAATGCTGCCATTGCTGATGCTCTCTGTATGCCAGCTGGAATCCCAGCTTGTAGGATATTAACAGTAAGAGACACAAGGAAAATGCTAGAGAAACACTTGCTGCAATGGCCACACAGCACAAGGTCCAGACAGGAAAGAAAGATTTCCAATGGCTTATAACATGGGTAACTCTAAACAGATCTCACCCTGGCAAACAGACAGGGACGGTGAAAAAACATTCCACGCTGGCCATAAGACCACCTCACTGAAAGCCCTGCTACACTGCGTGTAGGTGCCAAAGCTCTCCAGCTGAAGAGTATCGGTATGGGAAAGCACACCGAAGGAGAGTAACAATGAACACTCCCACTGTCTGTACTCAAGTCTGAGCTATAAACCGTCTCATCAAGAAACAGTATCAGTAGGTTCCCCAGGGTCCCAGACCCTGGATCAGTGGCAGGAGTTTGAAAAACTCGGCCTAGAATGAATTTGACTGTTTTCATGCAAATACCAGATATACAGCTTTCAAGCAGAAAGATTAGATTTGTAAGTTTCCTACCAAAACCTTTATTTTCAACCCAAATTTATATCTACCTACTGGTGTTTCATCACAGCACCTAATACGCTCACTGCTATGTGTTAACCCAAAAGACATACAACCTCCTAGAGTGATGTGCAGGTGCCTTCCTTCACCATCGAAGGCCTCCTGTTTTAATACCATTTTTCCCTGTTGTAGCATAACACAGAATTAGTCTAGTTTAGAAATACAAAAAAAATCTTCTTCACTGGGAAGCAAGGAATAATGACACATAGATGCAGACCACCTGAATGAATAACCCAAATACATCAGAAATTAAGCTCAGTGAAAGTTATAACTTCCATGAGGGACACCACACAATTTTATAACCCTCAGAACAGAGCAAGACCTGGGGCAGGACATCTGCGAATTAATAGACTGCTCAGATGAGCCACGGACTGCTTCAGCATTTTCTTTCTTGATGTTGCATGAAAGAGACTTGAGTACATGTCTCAAAGCTTTTTCTTTGTCTCCTTGCACCTCTTTGAGTTGGCAATAGCACTAAGATATTGTCCCTCAAGTAAAATCAAGAAAACATGTTTTAAAAATGTTTACAGCATCTCTGTAACATAACACAATTCTTCACATTGAAAAGGAATCAGAGAAGAAAAAAAGGAGCAAGACTGAAATGTTGGTTTCCCATAGTCTTCCTTAATGTCAAGGGAGGAAGGCACTAAATAACTGGTGCAGGCATGTTTCCCTTTGTTAACACACCCGACATCTGTGATTCTGCTGTTTGCTGAGATGTGGAATCCCTCCCAGTTGTCCCAGCAGCTCAGAATCCTGACAGAGTAGGAGATGGAGAAAATAGCAAAGGAAGAGCAGCTGTGAGTTTTCAAACATAGTTTCCATTTGTTCCGGATGCCCATAGCAAAGAACCTTGATTTTTGGCAGTAACCAGCCTGAACATGTTTTCTTCAATTTGTTCAGTGATGTGACGTGACATGTCAATGGAAGGCAGCACGTCCACGCACACCAGACTGCCCTGAGGTTGACTAATTTCCATCAACAACCATCAAGCCAAGTGCACAAACATTTTCAATCTTTTTCCAAGAATCTTTTTCAATCAGACTTCTTTCTTCGCCACACTCTGAAAGCAGATTTTGAGCCTGAGGACTGGATTTGTGTGATAATGAGTTCTCATTGAGAGCTGTTCATGAAACAAAGGAAACGGCCTCTTGGTCAGACCAATGAACATTTTCAGCCCCAGCAGTGGCCCCAATAGAGGATGCTAGCAATAATGACATATAGGTCAGTCAGTAACAGAACATCCTGGTCAGCCCGGAGGGGTTTTTTTGACTTCTTACTTTGAGGCTGACATGCATCCTATTGCATTGGAGTTTCCTCTTTCTTTTCAAAAAGGCAGGATTGCCATTATTTAAAGAGCATTCTATTCCCCAGTTTGATTTGTCCCGCTGAATTCTTCATTTCACATTTGCTTTCTCTCCCCTTGCTCATTTCTGTGAGATTCTTTAATTCATTCTGCCTATAGGTCTGTTGTGGTTCCTTATATTGTTGCCACACTGAAAGTAATCTGATTTTTCTCCTCTTTATCTAATGCCTCAATTTGTTACATGCTTTTGCTGTAAGGACCTACTCTCAAAAATCATGCTGCTAGTCCTGGCTCAAGCAACGAGCCCCAGTGAGAAAAGAGGCACTGCTATGTGGGTAAAGGCTTTGGAGAATGTGATCCTAAAAGCCCAAATCCCTTTTTTAGTTGAGCAGTATAAATCAGGCCATCTCCACAAACACGAACTGTGTTACACCAGGTAAACAGAAAGGGAACAAGCACATATCTAGTTCCTCAGGATCTTTTAAGAGGATCCCCTTTCTGAACCCACTACAACTATCTGGGTACCCCACTCACTTCTGAGCTGCTGCACTGGTCTTTGCTTTGTCCTGGTTAGTGCAGTTTGAGTCCTCTTTTTTTTTTTTTTTCCCCCCTTTTCCACATGGGACTAATTCCACAGAGAATCAGAGTTTGCCAGAAGGACAGGTTTCTTTTGAACCTCAGATGGAAGAGAAGGAACATTTTAGTGTGCTTCTAATTACAGCCACCATGACAGTTCATATGTGTAGCAATAAAAATAACCATAAACCTACCTAATCATTAAAGTAAAGCAAACAACTCCTCTCTGTATCATCATACACAGGTACTGGAGTTGCTAATAAACCAGGAAGAGCACTGAGGCACTGGAGGAGCATCTTTCCTATCTCCACAGTTTCTTAAACAACTTTAGAGGCATATTTTTATTAAGTATATGCAAGGCAGATGATCTTAAACCTCAAAAAGAGTCTGTATAATAATTGTGTGCTCTTCTAATGCTCTCCAAAGACCTATTCAGAGTCCATTCTGAAAGACAATAATATATCAAGAACTTCTGCAAACTTCCTCCTAATGAACACATGCCAATTTGAGACCAAGAATTCTGGCCTCAGAGGACAAAATAACCACTGCTCTTAGTCTCTGGGTGTTTTGCTACTTTATTTCAGAGTGATTCAAAATCTAATTAAATTTCTAAACTCTAATGAAATTACAGAAGAAAAATCATTTAGGATTATATTATATACAATTACTCACAGCTGAAAATTACAGTTAGCCTCTTTCACCAAGATAGGGTCTCCTGAGAAATCCTTGTTATTCACGTAACATATAAATCTGACATTACTCCCACTATTTACAGGTCGAAGGTAAAAGCAGAATTAATTAAACATATATATCCTGCCCAGTGGCGGGATGGTGGAATGTGGGTAATAGAGCGAAGGTTGATAATGATGACTATGCTTGAAACCACATTTCTCAGTTTGGTCAAGAATCAGAATAAACCCACTACAAAACAGGATTTTATTAAGCCTGACTTATTGTGAATCAGTGCGTTCCCTCACTGCAGGTATGCTGTGAATGAGAGTAGTGAAGCATACAGAGCCAGAAGTGCTCAGCCAGCTAGCTGAGCCACCTGAAGCATTTTGTGGAGAAGTAGCAATGGAATAAACCAAGCAGCTTTCGAGAGTTCAGCCAAATACTCAGATGTTTAGTTGATTCTCTGAAATACAAAAGCCCCCTGAGACCACTGACTTGGGCTAGAGGGGAGAGGGGAAAAGAGGGAGAGACCTGACATTCATGTTCCTTCCATGAGAGATTCTCAGGAACCTTGGAGCATGGGATCATTTGCAGATGGAACACATGAAGTATGGAAACAGTGGAGTTTTCTTATGAGAATCCTGATATCTTTTCCCTCCAGCTGATGCAGAGATTTTTGTTTGGTTGGTTTTGGTGTTTTCAACTCTGATCCCAAAGAGAACCAGAAATAGTGAAAAAGAAAAAAATGAATTACACACACATGCATGTGTGCACACACACTCACAATGGGTCAAAGCATTAATGAATACTTTCTATCATATCTACAACACTCAGTCAGTTCTACCTATGCTTCATACAATAAAATAATCCAGGAATCAATGCCAACCTCAGAGGGTACGTGGGTCACCTTTACTTATATTTTCAGTGCCTCAAGAGTCTTATTTGTTGGCTAATGTTTTGCTTATCCCTCCACCTGGAAGTCATAATCACGATTTTTTACTCACAGCTTGTCAGAGCAACTAAACATTTGTGAACATCTTACTCATTTGCAGTAATTTTTCCTCCAAGGTGGCCATACACATGCAGTCACCAGCATTCCTTATGGTCTACAATAGTCCCATTAAAAACAGACTTCGGGAAGGAGAGCTTTGCAACTATAATTTACTCAGCAAAACATATGTTTCATCCAGCTTGAAGATGTGAGATTCTGCTGCGACCAGATTGCTCAGACATTCCAGGAAAAAGAAATACCCAAGAAGTTTTTTTTCTTTTAAAACTTCTCACTCAAGATGCGTTTGAGATTATTTTGATTGGAGTATATAAGCATCTACTCGAGATGATAATACCAGACAGCAAAGAACTAATCTAAAAGAGAAAGGCAAATCAAGAGGCAATAAGTAAAGGAAATACAGAGCCCTCTGCTGCAAAAAAATGAGGCCCATGTTCTTGTGTCCTCCACCTCTGAAGGAAGGACCTGAAATAAGTTGGGAGGAAGGGGTTCATTTAGCAAAAAAATGTTAATATTTACTTGTATGTTTTGCTGTCATTCAGTTTTGTAACAGGTTAAGCTGTTTGAAAAGATGAATTTTCCTGAAGAACAGAAAAAAAAATGTGTTTTTTCACTATGGTTAAAAGAATAAGCTTGACTCCTATCAGAAGCATCATCTGCCATTAAGTTCCTGCTTTTCAGTTCCTACTATGTCAAGATATTTTTCTAAGGTAGAAGTTATTTTCCAG
This sequence comes from Rhinoptilus africanus, assembly GCA_013400135.1. Taxonomy (NCBI): domain Eukaryota; kingdom Metazoa; phylum Chordata; class Aves; order Charadriiformes; family Glareolidae; genus Rhinoptilus; species Rhinoptilus africanus. Next base: position 921,188 of record VXBO01010503.1, read on the forward strand.
GAACTGACTTGCAAAGGTCTTGCAGCCATGGTGAATTTCTTCCACTCTGCTCCTGAAAAAGCTGATTTTGAAAGGGAAGTGTTCAGCCAAGTACTCCTCTTCTCAAAACATTATGATGACATTCATGTTGAGATTAAAAAAAGAAAAAGCTGGCAACACTGAGAGAGACTGCCTTAGAAGTTTCTCCTTCAAAGACAGAAAACCCACTTGCATCTCAATGGATTTAGAAGACTTTAGGGGAGCCTAATTCACTGTGATAGAACTTTTCGATTTTGTAAAAATAAATGTTAGTATTTAAAGGTCCCTTAGAGAGCAAAACAGCTGTAGTAGGCTGTGAGTGTTGTCTGTCCACCTTCTGCACAGAACATTTTCAAGCAGGGAGTTTATTTATATGTTGAACTTAAACCCAAAAAAGGGAACTTCTTTTTGCAAATGTAACTACCCAGGATGTGACTGTAGTTTCCCAATATAGTCACATGACCCACTTTAACTTTTTTTTAAAAAAAGACACCACAGATGAGCTAAATTCAGAAAATTTTGCTGAAACCACTCAGTTGTCAAAACTTCACAATGACCTTACTAACAAGCTGGATATCAGTCCTAATGGCATTTCTTCTTCTCTTACGTAAGTGATCTGTCATATTTCTTTTCCATCCTTCTTAAGAGCTTTCTTTTTTCCTGAAGTTGGTGGTGTTATTTATTTCCCAGTCTAATTGTTTGTATGTTGTTTAAAGCTTTGCTTAAAACTCTGTTCCCTGGAGAAAGAACTTTTGTTGAGACAGTGGGGTGTTTTGCGTAATTTTCTATCGCGTCCTAGACTGAGTGCTAAGGGGTCAGCTGTGTGCAGTCCAGAAGAAACCATGAACTTACATACCTGTATCTTTGCAGATGAGACGGCAGAGCTGCTGACTGTCCTTGTTTGGCACTGTACAGAAAACTGTACTTCAGTAGAGCATAAGGAAAAAGCTGATCTGCATGCATGCTATCTGCAAGCTACTGTTGATCTCTGCCACTCTCACTTACAGGACTTCAATGCTCCTGACTGAGGCTGCTTCTAAAGCTTCCTGCCAGCCCAAAGCAGGGCTTTCTCATCCTCACAACTTGCCTCTTACTTCACAGTTACTCACCTCCTCTTTGTGCAGGGAAGAAGTAGAGCCCATGGATAGGAAGTGTCAGCAGGGGTCATATTAACACTGGGACGAATGGGGGGCATGGAGCTGGTAAGAGCTGCAAAGACAGAAGTTTACTTGGGTTACCGTCTCCGAGACCTTAGGTAAGGGGGCAGGCACCCTCTGGTGGCAAAATCCTGATCTTTACCTAACCGACACCTCCCACACCACCCTACTTCATGCAGAAATTCATCGAAAATCATCATCTACCCTTGGGGAATCCCACAAGGGCAGTTTGCCCCACCTGAGTCATGCAGACTAGCTATTCCAGCTGGCATCCACTGGATATCCACTCCTGCCTCAGCTTCTGCAGCAGAGCTATCCATGGGTCTACAGCAGTGTGCTATCCTCTTGTCATCCTTCTCAGGGTATATGTAGCAATTTGTCTCTCACTATCTTTTTTTCTTGGCCCTTCAAGCCCTCTGCACCTTTCTATAGACAAATCCAATATTCCATAGAACTGGAGACTGTCCAACAAACGGGACACGCATAACTAACTGTTCTTATAGATGTGAAGAGAAAGTCAGCAACGATTGCTCCCTAGTTACACACTAGTTATTGCTCAGCAGACAAATGGCATGAGTCCCATTAATTACAGTAGCATCTGCCTAGAGCAAAGAAATGCAGAATCAAGAGCAGCAGGACACATTCCACAGCAAAAGGCACTTTGCAATAGATACAGGGAAGATGCATTAATTTGCTTCCATGGAATGGTGCAGGCAATGGCAAATCGACAGACCTTGGATAGAGAGGTCCCTGGCAAGGACTGGAGCTCAACAAATTCCTGTCTTCATGTGGGAGTGAATCCTGTCCTCATCTATTACCACAGAGAAGGAATTTGCCTCTGATTTGAGGACTGAGGAAGGACCCCATTTGCCTGGGTGCCAAAGGTGCCTATCTTATTACACCTGGCTGGGAATTTTGCTACACTAAATACCAGCCAAAATTTACTTTTTTTTAAAATCATGGTTTTCAGGAACGGTTTCCAGCAGGATCATTGCCTGTAACTGCTTTGTTGTCATGGGCACTTCTTATTTGAGTCTGGAGTTGCTCAGACATCCACCGTAAGCCATCGCCTTTTTCTCACCCTGCCTCTGGGTTTCCCAGATCATAGAATCATAGAATGGTTCGGGTTTGAAGGGACCTTACAGATCATCTAGTTCCAACCCCCTGCCATGGACAGGGATGCCTCCCACTAGACCAGGCTGCTTAAAGCCTCATCCAGCCTGGCCTTGAGATACTTGCTTCCTTTCCCATTTGCTGCCTCAAAGATAAATGGCACTGAACCCCTGGCTCCTGCAATGCCACAGGACCAGCACTATCTGCTGCAGTGAGGAGAAACCTGAGATGGGGAGGAAGGGAGAAGAAAATCACATGGAAGCAGGAGACAACAAGCAAAGGGACGAAGGCAAGTGCTGTGCCCTGAGAAAAAGAAGGCACATGTTGCTGTTTGTCACTGCAGGTTGTGGCTGGGAGCTGTTCACAATAATAAGGTGGGGAAAGTGAGCTATTCCTGCTCCCTGATCTTATGCCCAAATTGTGCTCTGCACAACTTTCCTCACTGCACTGACCTATGGACAAGGCACCACGTGAGCACAGTGACGTGGAAGAGGGCACAGGGAGAACAGGACGTCTCTCAGTGCAGCTCAGAAGTTGTTTTCTGCAGAGCCAGCTCTGTGCACAGCAGGTCTGAGGAGGGCTAAGCCTGCCCAGGGGCACACTGAGATGACAGACCAGGGGCTCCCAGCCTGGTGTATTTATTTGCAGGTCCATCACCCGCTCAGCAGATGTCCCTTGAGGGAGGTGACAGTGCTGGCAGAGGATTGCAGCGGGCAGCCAGAAGCAAAAGCTTCCTCAGCTGCACACCTGGCTCTGGCATCCCTGACTGAGCCTGGCTCCTCGGGCAGGCTGCTGCGGCAGATTCACGCTTACTCCATCTCCGTCCCACCACCTCTAACGTAAGACCTGTCTAGCCTGGAGTCTCATCTCTGGACTCTTTACCAACGACACTCGCACAAAAACATTTCCCCGCCAGCTAGAGACACAGCCCGTGCCTCTCACCAGCCTCCTGCTGCTGCCAGAGCCCTGGGGGGCACATCTCTGGAATGGTGCCCATGCCAGAGCCACAGGAGAGGCGAGGAAGCACCGTCAGTTGCTTTGAGACCCTTTGAAAATTGATCCATGAGTCACTCAAGTATAGATATAAAATTAATCTGCAAGGCTCTTCACCCAGAGCCAAATATTCTTCAAGTTCAGAGGGTTTGTCCATGGCATGGGAGTGAGTCTAAATCCAGTATACAGAGGAAAGGGGTCAGAAAGATAGCACTGGGACAGGAGCGCTGCAGAATCTGAGGCATCATCTCTAACTCCTCTGTACTAGGAGGTTGTGTACATCCCCACAAGATCTAAACTGAAGTTTAGATCTAAGATCAAAACTAAGTCAAACAGTGACCCAGCTGTATTTGACTTGGTCAATCCACTTTTTTCCACCGAAAGAGAAACTGAAACAAACAGAAGCTGGCTACCTAACACAGTCCTCAAAAGCAAACGGTATTTAAGCAGCATTCAGTAAATGATATTAAACCTTAATTAAAACCATATTGAAAGTATGAAATGAAAATGTTCTCTCTAGTCCTGTGGGTTTTCAAGGATTTCCCTCCCTCCCTTTTTAAAAGGAAACTAATAATTTAATCTCAATATATTAAACTGACCTACATAAAATATTCCATGTAAAATATTATTTCTGCCATAAAACACATAATCTGTCACTGGTTTAATTCCATTAGAAAGCATACATTAAGGTCTATGTATTATGATCATTAGGATAATAAAAGTAATACAATATCACTTTTATTATGTTTGAATTTAAAACATTCTTCATATGAGCACAAAGAATAATTAAGGAGATGGAAGAGAGGGTTTTTTTTTAATTTATAATGAAATAAATTCACAGGCGAGAGCAAAGAGACTGGGTTTTAATCTGGAAAATCAGGAGCTATGTTTTTTACACCCACTGTGCAGTCTTAGACTTTTTTCTTTTTAAATTTCTTTTTCTTTGTAACTTTGATTTTGGTCATTTAGAATAGCCAGCTTTTGTGATCATATCTGCAATTCGATTCCCTACCCTTCCCAACTCCCTTGTCTGAGTGTCCTGGGCTTTTTGGAGAGAAAACATTTCTGTTTGTATAAAATAAGTTTCCAGACATTTTAATTATGAAGAAAAGCTTGGCATAAAAGGACTTTCAGCTCAGAATTATAGCTCCCAAAATAAATTTTCTTTAAAACTCAAGATTTTTTTAAGCTTGTCACCAGATTTTTGAAGCTTGGTTTGTAATTTTTGAAAATTTGAGATTAGAAATGTGATTAAGACTGGTAAATAAAAACAAATTTGGTGTGAGCCACCCAATAGATCAGGTTTTTTCTGACACAACCACGGAAGCTCCAGAGCCCATGCTCAGCTCAAGAGAGAGTTTCAGCAGCTGGAAAAGCTGACTCAAGATGGATATTTGTAAAGGTACCAAAACGGCTACTTTTGGAGTGTGAGGACTATGCTTCAAGTTTAAAACCAATCATATTTCTATCATTCATTTTACTGGACAAGAAATTAAAGCACAGCCACCAAAACCTCAAGAAGAGAGAATTATTTCTCCACGAGAAGTGGAGGAGAGAGAGAAGAGGTGAGCTGGGACTTAAGATGTTGGACACCTTAGCAGTAGGAAAACTGGATACATTTAAGACCTTAAAATCCCACTTGAGTTTCAGCCAGATGATGCTCCCTCACAACTCCCCACTACAGTAGGGAATGCCTATGAAACAACAATGTTGCTTGCAAAATAGCTGTTTTCGCACCAGGTCCCATATATACAGTCACCCAGGCAGTGGATTCCCAGAGAGCCAGAGCTGTGGGAGAGGACTTCATGTTCTGCCTGAAGCACGTACAGGAGACAGAAATTTCATAGCATATCATTTTAAAATGCAGGAGTTACATTTGCCTTTAAAGCCTTCTCATGCTCCAGGGACCTCCTGCAGCTACGCATCAGTTACATCATTTAGAGCTACTTGCAAAGACTTTGGCGTAAACATCCTTGTATGCCCATCACAAAAAAATATTTAAGTGTACATTTTTAGCAATTTCCTATAATAAGCAAGCAGAATTAAAACGAAATATGACTTCTCTCCTTTTTCTTTGCTTTTTGTTATTGCTTGGAAAATTTTGAATCTGTTTCCTTTAAAAAAGTGTATGGGAATGAATTCTTTTCTTCAAAGCCATTCCATTCTTAGGGTTTGCATGCTCCGAGCATCAGGCAGCACAGCTCAGCTGCTTTATGGAAAAGGGAAGAGCCAGGAGAGCATCCTTTTGATGAACCAGGAATTTGGCATGGGAGTCTCTGGAAAGGTTGCTTCCAGCCCATAACGTTTTCTTGCAAGAGGAAAAGACTCTTATCTGACAGCAATAAGTCACATTTTGAAGACTGGAAATACAGGCAGGACTGAGACTCATGTTTTCTGGAGAGGGGTGCTGAGGTGTGCCATAATCTCTCCTGCTAGCATCTCTTATTAGATTTTCTGCATACATAATCTTTTTCTTGATTTATAGCAACTTCTCCTGCATAAAGCTCTCAGGTTTGCAGTGAGAAAACTCTAGAAGAGAAACAGAGCTAAGACAACACAGAATTTTAAAATTGTGTTTTCTACTTTGTCCAAAACCTGGCATGTAGCGGCCACATTCCTAGTCCTCTTTAACTTGACTGATAACACTTCAATACTCCAGGAAGTCTCAGATCCTTTATTAAGCTTTACCAGGATCAACTATTCCCTTGGAAATAGCTCGATATGGCATTCTCCTTGATGTCTTAACAGGCTAAAATATTTCCATTTCAGATTTTTGGAGAGCAAAGGTCTATGCTTCTGGAAACTCAGAGGAGGAAATAGGTGAGTTCAAGGTGAGATTTTTGCTTCTAGACAGGAATTTAGGGCCAAAGTAAATATAACAAAAATGAATGTGCTTAGAATACTTTACATACTTTTTATGTCTAAAAGATAATAATTTGATTGTCTGTTTGTACTTTGCCTAGCACAGCTATGTCCTGCCATGTGACTGGGGCCTTTAAATGACTTTTCAGTAAATATAATGGAGCATAGAGGGGAGAGGGCCTGGAACACAGATCCTGGACACAGGCACTCTCCTGTCTCACAGATGAAGGTGGACCCTTATGTACACACAGTGATAGTGATGCAAAATAAATAAATAAATAAAATATTTCACAATATAGTTCATAATTAACACTTAAAAATTCTGCTTTCTCCCAGCAAAGACTAACAGAGGCAGAATAGCTGGTCAGGGAGGAGGCTGGGTACTGGGAGGTGGAGATGAAGCTGTGCGTGTGCAGCTGTGGGAAGCAGAAATGAGAGTTTGTCAGGATACAGAGTGGCAAGGAAATGGGGATGGGGAATTCCACTTTGGGGGCAAAAGTAGAGCCCTAGCTCTAAAACTCAACATGTTGAGACCTGTACGCATCAAAAGCTAAACTTGTTCATTATCCTAAAATGGCATTGAGCCCCTTAGCCATAGGTTCACGTGGTTTCATGGTGTGCAGGGGGCTGATAGAGTAGACTCTTCTCAGCTACCTACTCTGGCTCAGCTTTACTAGCCCCTTCTGAAGAATAAATATGATTTTTAATTCTTTTTTTTAGGAATGCATTTAAACTTTGGAAACTTTGTGTCACATCTGAAACACAAATACTGTATTTATTACTTAACGGTGTATACTCACTGGCTTGTTTCCAATTTTTGCAGATTTCACATATGTTATTATAGGAGTTACTCTGGGAGCATTTCTAGCAATTGGTTTTGTAGCAGTAATAATCTGCCTGATCAAAAAACAGATGATTGACAATGTCTTTGGAGGTAAGAAAAAATACTCCTGATTTCATATCCAAAGATCTAGATCTCCTTATGTTCTGATAGAGCAGATCTGAACTTCAGTGTTAGGAACTGTCTAGGTACTACAGCTCTGGTTTTCTTTTGAAGAACTATTTTAAAAGTGTCTAAAGTATTGGAGTCTCTAGAACTGCAGATTCACATTTCACATTTCAGTATGACCAACTCTGCTCTTCAGCCTTACAAGAGAACTAGAATTCACTTCAGCTTACTATCTGTGTATTTTCTAGAATAATTAATTTTTAAAATGAAATTCTGTCTGTTCAACATAAGTTAAAGAGCCTGTTGGATTTGCAGGATGGGCAAAAGGCTTGCCCACATTTCCTAGCCAAAATTACTATTTATTTTACTGATTCTACACTTTCCCTTCAAACGTAACCATCTGACTCTGAGATATGCACTTCCCATCAGAGTACATTGCAAAACTCCCTATAACCTTTCCACTGTGACTGGTTTTCAAGTTGCCTCAGGAAAGTATGCTTTTCATCTGAAACAGGTAAAAGCTCTTTGATCTAACATCGTAACTGCTGATAGCAACAGCTGCTTTTGACTTTGGACCAGCAGTTTACAACCCATGGTTTTGGATTCAAATCCAAAATCTTAAAGTTAAACTGGATAGCGTCAATCATTTCAGTAGCTAGAAGTTAGTGACAGGCAGAATTTGTTCCCTTGGCCTCCCCAGAGGCAGTGCTGGTTCATGGCCCTCCACCCCCTGCGCAGAGCCTCTCTTACCTGACAGGACTCCAAAGTGCTTCACAGAGCACAGTAGAGCAAACATTGGGATGATTTCTTCCACTCCTGAAATAACAACTGTCATGTAAGGAATGAGGTAACAGCGTACAGTAACTCTCAACTGCAGTTAAGATCTAGAAATAAAAAAGCACAGCAAATACAACAGCAACAGATAGGGGCAAATGAGGAAATGCAAAGTCCTGACAGTCGACCAGAACATCAGTATAAACTGTGTTGTTTGTTTGTTTGTTTGTTTGTTTTCAAAAAAGAATCCTGGGATTTTGCTAGGGCAAATCTTTGCAAGCTAGGTTTTGCTTGTCAAGAGAGGTCTGTACTCTTAGAAGCACATGAAAATTTGGCTTGGAAGGAAACCATAGCAGAAATGGAAGTAGTGAAGCAATCTCATGACACATGCAGGGAAGTAATCCTTACTGAAAGAAGAGGCACTATAATAACAGAGTTTGGAGACTGAAAGCATTACTCTCTGTATGGCATCTCCATGGTAAATTTCTAAAAGCACCTTTGCAGCTCTGTATGCAAAGTGCCAGCTCTCGCAGTCCACTTTTAAAAACAAAGACATTCTCGTAAATGTAGCCAGTTCCCACCACAAAAATGAGCCAGATATTAAACAAGGACAATGCAGTGAGAGAACTCAGTCAGGCTGCTAAAGCACAGGACTAGGAGCTGCTTGTTCATCCACTGTATCCCGAAAGGTTTGCTTCTGGTGGCCAGATCTTTGTGTTAACCTTCACACGACAAATGAGAGGTAATTTCCCAGCTTCCGGAACTGTCTATCCCTACTAATTCAGCAGCGCACCGTGACACACCGCTTCAACAATAGTAGTAAGTAGTAGACTTTTGCTTAGTAAAAAGGAGAGAGGAGTGGTCTTAGCTATTAAGCTTGAAGTGAAGTAGCCTGAGCTCCCTGGGCCCAGTACTGCTACAGTGAGCTCAGCCTATCAGTCACAACTTGATTGCCTCCAACTTACAGTAAACACTTGTCTTTTAAAGGACAATTTTGCAAACAGACTCCCCAGGTACCCCATGAGGATACAAATGACAATTTAATGCCTCTTCCTGAAAGACAAATGGCGGATGCTTTCTTTCATGGCACTGTATAGCACGTCTAAAGGGAAACTGCTTCCACCTCATCCTCATCAAGCGTCTACCCTCAAAGTTGTTTCTTATGACACTCTGGGGATTTGCAACAATTAAACTCAAAATAGCCAAAATAGCAATGATACAGCTCTGAGAAAATTGACATGAGATATTCCAGTTGGAAGAACGAGAAAGGGCTTCAGGAAGGTTGCATGACACTGCTAATATCAAAGAGTTTTGCCTCAGAAAGGATGGCTGGATCTTTACCAGCTGTAACTATCTTCTCCTGGTTGCATCCTGACAACTTCTGAGCAGGCTTATCACCACTCTGTTCCTGGTTTCTTAACTAATGGCATTTTCCTGTTCTCTCTTTAGAGTCAGATGGCAAAATGGATAGAAGGTAAGTCATTGCCCCACGCGTTTTCTGAGGCGGTGATACACAAACTGCAATGTTTAACTCCTCTCTGTCTCTGTGCATGATGCTTCCCCACAACTGTGATTTGAATAATAACACATAACACATGTAAGCCTCTAGGGAACCATGACACACAGTGTATCTAATGTATCTGCATGGAAAAAGGAAATTCCTTCTAACAGGGTTTTGACATTTAAGAAATAGGAAAGAAATCCCAGCAGACTGAGATTCTCTTTAAAAAGAAAATCCTTCAAACATTAAGCTTTTTTTTTAAGTTTGGTCTATATATTACAATCGCAAACTCATTAAAAAACCCCACATTTTTTAGGGATAAAAGCCAAGGCATTGTTTCAAAAGTGCTGAAGTTGGAGGTTCTTTGACATTGCTAGAACTTTTACACATTTTTCTGAAACAAAGATTTTACTGTATTGTCACATACTCACAAGACCTTTAGAGTGAAAAAAAAAAAAAGAAAAGAAAAAAGGAAAAAGACGTAAACTAGGGTAAATACTTCATCAAAAATTTCCCAGTTACTGTGTCTGGATCTCAGTTTTGAGAACTCCTTTCACTCCAGGCTCTTACAGGTCAAGGTCATGTAGTGATCATTCCTGCTGGAAGGGATGCATTCTTGCCTTTTGCTATCCAGAAACAGTGAGATCATTTTAGGTTTTGAGCACCTGGTGGGACCACAGGCAGAAGAGGCAATGCTTGACTGCTTAAGCAATAGGGTAGAGATGTACAGGAGCAAGGACTCTGAACTGCATGTTGTCTGTTGGCTCGTGGTAATCTACAGATGAGGAGACTTTTTTGTGTCCCTTTGGGACATTTTATAAGTGACTAAAAAACCCCAGATATTAATTAATCAGAATTCTCATGAACTGAAGGCAACAGCTGTACTCAATGACCTAAGAAATGGCTTTTAGCCCTCCCAGAGAGCTGGATAGAAGGATGTCCCCATCCGAGTCATTCCTCATAAAGAGACCACAGCATATGTAAACACTCAGTTGAAGATCAAAGCAAGTGCACCCCTTGCAGCAAGTACTTCAATGTTTTGCCTGTCCAACAGAGAAGGGCCCCAGCCGTGAAGCGTCTTTTATTTTCCCAGGAAGACACTTTCCCGACATAACACAACTAGCTGTCACAAAATGTTTTCTTTCTAGTAATGTACTACTCTCTTACAAGACACTGACAGCCTCTGTGTATTAACCAAAAATAGATTAGGACTATTAGACGTCCAGAAGAACAAACACAGAATACCCAGTAAACTTTCTGATGTATTAAGGATAGTAGAGACAGAGCAACAAATGGGAAGGGCATGGAAAAGAGCTAGGCTGAAACAGAAAAGCCAGACACCAGAGTCAAGAAAAAAAGGGAATAAAGGGAGGAAAGGGACAAAGACAAGAAGAGAAACAGAAAGCAGTAGATTTACTGCCTGGACGAAATGCAGATGGTACAATCTATGAACTACTCCATATTGAACTTTTATATCTCCCCTTGCTGTTTATTATGTGTGATATTTTCCTTCAGAGACAGTTTGAACATCTATGATACCATCCTCTGATCTTTCTAGGAGAAGTGACTGACTTTGTCATGGCAGCAAAATTTAACATCTTTAATGATGACCTTACATTCACTCCTTTGATGATTCCTCGTCCCAGTCTACAGGCATTTGCTAAAAGGTAGAATGAAGTTTCCAGTTTCATGCCAAAATTCTGGCTTTAAGGCTGGAAACCTGACACAATACACAAACTCTTTGCCTTAGAGCCTCCAACACTGGCCAGTGAGAGAACTTATAATTCCATAATGTTTGAGGGCAAAACTATGTATGTTAAAGATGACTTTTCTCGGTTAAGTAGAAAACAACTAGAAACCCAGTATCACTTCTTAAAGTTGTACTTTTCAATTCTACTGTGTCAGTGAGTAATTTGCTACCAAATCTTTGTTCTAATTCACTTCAGGGCATCTCTATATTACTCCTTGGTGGCTCATTAAGGGACTCTATAATGCAGGTGTTAATCTGCTGAAACAGTATAGCCTTCTACTGGTCTTGAGGAAATCTCTGACAGTAAAAATATTACCAGATCATAGTAAACATTTAAAAATGCCCCAGAAACTAATCCTTAGTAGGATTAGTGAAATGCAGATATCCTCAAGATATCACCAATTTTTAGCAAGGAAATATACACGGTGTTTTGTTTTATAAACAAAGCTATAATTTTCCACATCTCAGATAGTTGATGCAGAACTAGCTTAGTTGGTTTAGCACCATCATTCTGCAACTCAAGCAATCTACTCCCAGAAAACCAGAAGGAAATACAGCATACAGGATTCAATGTACTTTTTTATCTTTCCTACTAACCTTCTTCAGGGTAGGGCCTTTCCAGATGGTAGAATTTGCACTGACATGTTAAACTGGCCTATACTGAATGGGAATATCTTAAAGGTTGGAACTGGACCTTTATTGCGCAAGTAATAGCTGAAGTATGTGGTAGCCTTCCATAGGACTCTCACCCATGTTGGGATCTCTTTGTTGTGGAACCAAACTTGACCCAAAGAATGAGATTATATGCCATGTTTTGGGCTCCAAAACTCTTCACCTAACTGGCTGAGGTTTTATAAGTCTAAAAGAAGATTTATGAGAGGTAGCCATTCTTAACAACAGCAACCAAAAATATCCGACAAACACAAAGCCACCATAACATCCTCTGGGTCATTTCCTGAAAAGAACAATGAAATATTACTCATGCTGCGTACTTGCACTGCAAGAGCTACAGTATTATAAATACCAAGGAGATTCCTCAAGAAAATCCAAGCTGTATGTCCATTTTTATCTGATTTATTTTTCGTCACAGGGATAGTTTCCCATTTAGTCAGGTCACCAGAGAGACAGGTGATAATTAGGTCTAAAATGATTTTAGCTACTTGCTTCAAATTCCCTGGGGATTCTAATTCATGGCATTTTTAGGCCTATGGCTACTCCTGGAAAACCCTTTGATAAAGCAAAGTCCATTATCTGAAATAATCTGGTTCTAGATTTACTCCAGCCAATAACCCAGCCATCCTGAAACCCTCAGTGATAATGAAGACACCACCCCTTTAGTACTGGAGAGGAGAACTGGGGATCTGGACAGGTTGGATCAATGGGCCAAGGCCAACTGCATGAGATACAACAAGGCCAACTGTTGGGTCCTGCGCTTGGGTCACAACAACCCCATGCAATGCTACAGGCTTAGGGAAGAGTGGCTGGAAAGCTGCCTGGCAGGAAAGGACCTGGGGATGTTGGTTGACAGCCATCTGAATATGAACTGGCAGTATGCTCAGGTGGCCAAGAAGGCCAATAGCATCTTAGAAATACTGTGGCCAGCAGGACTAGGGAAGTGATCATCCCTTTGTACTCAGCACTGGTGAGGCTGCACCTCAAACACTGTGTTCCAGTATGGGGCCCTTGCTACAAGAAAGACATTGAGGTGCTGAAGCATGTCCAAAGAAGGACAACGAAGCTGGTGAGAGGTCTGGAGAACAAGTCTTAGGAGGAGCAGCTTGGGAACTGGGGTTGTTTTGCTTGGAGATTTCTTCACTGAAAGGGTTATCAAACATTGTAACAGGCTGCACAGGGAAGTGGTTGAATTACCATTCCTGGAGGTATTCAAAAGACGTGTAAATTTGGTGCTGAGGGATATGGTTTAGTGGTGGACTTGGCAGTGCTAGGTTAATGGTTGGACTTGATGATCTTAAAGGGTTTTTTCAGCCTAAATGATTCTATGATTCTATTCTATTTTCTACTTGACCAGTGATGATTATTACTGTTTTTTTTTCAAGAAAAAACCTTTATCCAACTGATAAAGCATTCACCAAATTCACCTTCATCCAAATTTTGTTTTAAATTTCATATTGTTACTCCCACAAGCGTCTCAAGCCACTCATTTTCTCTCCCTAGCTGGGACATACTCTGAGTGGATGTCATACAGCACAGTACCATCGTAGTTGATAGAGTTGCTCAGCCTCGTATGAGTTGAAGGGCTCAATGCAGATAACCTTTTTATGCTAGAATCTTGATTATCCGGTACTGAACCTAACCAACACATCGCAAGAACAGGTTTCCACTAAAATCAGGAAGCGTTGTGATGTGTCCTCCTTGATTCTTTGCCAAATACTTAAACCAGAAGTGTTTCTACACCAACATGCCACTGACAGCTGATTGTAAAATAATTAATAGCATCATTTACCACTTTATTTAGTCAGGTATATAACATTAAGATTTAAACAACCAATTCATAATGGGATGCCCTTAAACTCAATGGGATATTTACTAACACTTGAGAAGAAAAAGAGGCTTGAGGCAAGCTTCTGTCAGCTAACAAAGCAGTAATCTAGATGTCAACTGACAATTATTTAATGTCCTCTTTTTTAATTAATAGCCATGTCAGTTTCAAATGCCATCTTGGTGTAAGCTTGGTAAATTACAATGCCTAAAATTTTCATGCAAGTTTAATGTATTAATAAAAATGTCTGGGCACATTTAATGCTAGCAATATTTTGAGTTAACTACACTGCATGGCAGCCAGATTTATTTTGACAGGAGGAGACAAAGAAAGAGACATACAGAGACAAGGAGAAGGATGGAGAGACAGAGAACATTTACTAAAAAGGAAAAGGTACATAGTTTAAACCTGCTGCAATAGCAAAAAGGAATCTGTTGCCTCAACACATCCTGGGCAACAGCACACACCAAAACTCCCCATGCCACGCACTGGGTTCTACAGGCCCCCACATAAATCACTCAGCAGGAGATCAGGTTTTAAATGCAAATCATTCTGAGGTTTGATGGAGGACAGAAGCAGCTTGAGAGCTGCATCGGCCAAGTGCCAAGTGTATCAGTGATATTCTTTTGCTACCTAAATCAGCATCTAGATGCTCTTTACACATTAACTTTCTTTACACAATAACTACACAATTCTTTTACAATAACCCTTTACACTGAAAGGGTTATTAAACATTGGAATAGGCTACCCAGGGAGGTGGTAGATTCACCATCCCTGGAGGTGTTTAAGAAAAGGGTAGATGAGGTACTTAGGGACATGGTTTAGAAGTGGGGTTTCTTGTCAGGGTAGGTTAATGGCTGGACTTGATGATCTTAAAGGTCCCTTCCAACCTCACTGATTCTATGATTCCATTATTTTGCATTTTCCCCACTTGACTTCTTCTAAGGGACCGACTTCTCTTTCCTTTGCTAGACTATGCTTGGGAAACACAAGGTACAAGGTACTCTTGAAAATCACAGCATTCTTTAGGCAAATCAAGGAGGGCTTGGAATGCCATCGCACCTTGAAAGTCTGCAGTCTCCTCATTGTCTAACTCCAAAACCAACACCATGGTTGTGGTGAAACAGAAGGTGAAATCATCCACTTGGAAAATATAAACATCAGAGATGGATGGCATGAAAAATATTAGGTTTAGGCAATCATGCAAGTTTGAATGTTAAGTTGCGGTTTCTTCCAACTAGAAGAACTGTCTCAGCCTAAACATTTGAGCCAAGAACCTTTTTCTTAGCATTTTGTCATGTTCAGGTCTGTAGCCAACTGCACCGATAGGCAGAGATGGTGAACAGGCTCTGATCTAACAATTTCATATCCTTCAAACATGTTTAAAGTAAGATGGAAAGAAAAATCTCTGGTTTTGGAGAGAAAAGCAGTTCTTTCTGATCTAAATACTCCAAATCGGTCTGTAGTACCGTGAATTGCAGAACACATCGTTTACCAAACAGGAAGCCAATCGAGTAGGTATGAGTCATATCAGTGATATTATCAGCTCCCAATGAGAGACACAATCTGTCTCATCACCGGAGTCTGAGCTAACAAATGAATTTAACTGGAGACCTAGTTTTGATGCTGGGGTGTTTCAGAAAGGCACAAGTTTTCCTTTGGAAAATGGGCCCAAAATCTACAAATCAAAATCCATAAGTAACTACACACTGAAAGACTGTGGCCTTCTCTGGACATGTCACTGGAATAGTGGTGCACAAGGGAAAAGGATCAAGATCTAGAACACAGTTTGTGCAGGATGCTGGGCATTGACATGCATTGCAGCGACTCAGATACTGCATCAGCTATTCACATGTAACACTATACATTCACTCCGCAGCCGGGGCGTGCTACTGTCTCAGACACTCTACTATCCACTGAAATCATATCTGCGAAAGATACAAGCACATACTGCTGCTCTACTATAGGCAAGTTCAGCTGCAAAAGTACTTGAAATAGCATGATGCCAAAAATAAATCTGCAAAGAAATTATCCAGTTCCTAATCAGAGTAACTAGGATGTCTTCTCCACAGAAGACTTTAAAACAAAGAGAGCAGGAAGCAGGGACTGGTATTGGTTGCTTTAAGGCATGCTGCAGCAACTTTTGTGAATTTTAATTTCTTTGCAATGAAGTAATTCCCTCCTGTGGACATTTGTTAGACTTGGAGACAGACATTTTCTTTGCACTGACCTAACTTTCAGAGGACATTTTTCCCAGTAGTGAGATATCTCACTTTTCAGCCTGGAGAATACCTGGAATGGGGCTAGTTCATTCTCAACATTTCATTAAAGCTGTGGCCTTCCTGCTAAGACCCCCATTAAAAAGTTAACGTAGGATTTGTTTGGACACCTTGCAAAGGGAGGTGAAATCAATGACTCATTACAAAAAATATGTGACCACTGAATTGTCTATCACTACAAAGCACTAATATTGTCAACTGCAGATGGATATGAAGAAGCGCACATTTTCCTAGGCATAAATCTATGTCTAGCACATACCCCCAGGAGATGGGAACTATAGCATCCCTTCTTTACATGCAAGATTACAGTCTCCACCTTCTAAGTTTCCTACTGCTTAAAGATGCTCCCTCAGTTACTTCCAGCTGTCTCTTATCTTTCCAATTCACCTTATCCAACACATGGAACGCGAGCAAGAAATACAGGCATAGGAAAGGAATTTTTTAAGCACAGTCACTGGCATTCTAAGGAAAGCATTTGAGAGTTACCAGTCTTACCAGAACAGGAAGTCTTGGTATAGAATGGTTTGAAATGTTGAGTTGGCTTAGCCTTTCACACAGAGTCCCAGCTGCTTGGTCTCATCCCAGTCTGGCCTTCGGACATGTAACAATGAAGAATCCTGATTTTCAAAAAGTACTTCCGTGTTTAAATGTAATATATGACTCTGTGCCATTCACTCAAACTGCAACTGACTCAAATTGCAAACTGAACTCACTAGTCTTGCAAAAAAAAGAAAAAAAAAAAAAGAAAGAAAAAAATCACAACCCAGTGACTTATGAAAAGCCATTCAAAACCATTGGCACTTGATGGGTCTCTCATGGGCAGTCATTCCTAAGATGTCTCATATTTCTGCATTAACAGAAGAGTGCCTGGAACAGACTGAATCCTCTAAGATATTTTTCAACAGCAAACATAAAAACCAAGAGCTTCAGCTGTCAGAAACTAGAGCTGCCAGAAAGACACCTGGCAGAAGGCAGCTCACACTGCAGCTCAGGTGGGCCTCCCTGGCACAACAATCACTTCACACACCCCCACAAAAACATACCCCAGCGTATCCACCCCAGACCACCAGTTACCCCCTTTTCCACACTCAACTCAGCTTTGCCCTTATCGTGTGCAGCCATGGCACTCCTGCCAAAGAAAGAAACCATTGTCTGGTCTGGAAAGAGCAAGATTTATTAGAGAGATATGGGAAAGCAGAGAAGAAAAAGCACTGGAGAATATACCAAAAAACTTTAAACTCTACCCAGCTTTCACCTGCCTATGACTATCACTGTAGCTGATGGAAATGGCAAAGCTCTGTTGCCTCCTAGTCCATCCATTTTCCCATCTGCATTCTGGTTGTCTTTCCCAGTGCCCACTGGGCCTTCTTCACACCTCATCTGTAGCCTGCAGGTGTCTGTTTCTTCCCATGTGGAAGACTAGAGATGGTGGTTCTTATACAATACAAATTATGCCACAGGTCCCCCCATACCTTACAGACCGCTGCTCTTGGACAGACTGACAGCATCCCAGTCTTTGTTTTGGGCTGTCGGAGTGCACTCTTTGGCTTTGAGTTTTCATCTTCCATAGTTCCATTCACATGTGCCACAAGTATCTTCTGGACTGGCAGAGGAGGCAAAACTGAGTTGCAGTGCTACAGATCCTCCTTACAAGAGCTGCAGTCAGTTCAAAGTAGCCTCCTCAAGCGTGGTGATAAAGCAACAACAAAAGTGAAGAATGAAAGGGAAAAAATTAGCCATACCCTACACGCACCCCTCTTCTCTCTAAATCTCCAGTTATCCAGACAGCTTCCTGGAGTTCTTCAGTAATCCTCAATTTCCTTAGAGCCATCAAGTTGCCTGCACCTGTTATTATTCTCCTAAAACAAGCCTCTTTTTTCTTTTCCTTTCCAAGGAATATTCCTTTTAAATTTTGATGGTCAGTGTCATCTTCTTGGATATGGAAAAAATCAGTCTTGTAGATTCAACAGAATCTTTGACACCTCTGGGGTCAAAGACTTGAATGTTTTCTCTTAACATCCCTCAGCTATATAATAAGCTGTTCTTTCACTTGCCACTCTTTTTTTTTTTCTTTTCCAAGCAGCTCTTCACAAGGTCTTCAATCTGCCAGCTAATATATTCTATGAACAACCCAATCATCAGGTCAGCAAAGTTTTCATAAATTGCTAGAGGTTTACAGATAAGGAAAAACAGAGCCAACAAAGACACTTAGCCTCCTCCATTATCTAAATAATCCTTGCAAAATCAATCAAAAATTATTCCTTTGTGGTCCGCTTTTACTGCAGAGGTGCCACCATGGCCAAATATCAGTAGAGAACAACTATTGGGAGAAAGGGAGTGGGAGGCTACTTGGAGGGCTACAGTCCTCTTAGGCAGAAGTGCATTTGCAGATGCCACCTTCACAGATGAGTCTGGTCCTGCTAATACACCGGAGCTGGCCCCATGCCTTCCTCAGTGCTGTAGGGATTAGTGGGTGGCTGATAGACTGAAGGCTGTATTCACTGCTTTAGGTTTTCTCAGTAAGCATCCTGGAAATGGAGTTTAATGAAAAATATTTAAAAGCTGCACAAATGCCATAATAATGCATGCTATTGGAAATAAACATAAGTATGAACACAGATGGCCTAAACAATTCCATGTGTGTTTGTGTGAATGTTAAAAAATGAGCAAACGATCTCAGCAGAAATGGCTGTCTCAACTCCTTGCAAATATACATTTACAGAAACAAAATGTAAATACCCATTCTGTGTTGAGACAATGGTCACCAGAGACCAGAGCAATAAAACGGCTTTTCTACCTGGTTCTGTCACTGTCCTGTCTAGTCAAACTTGTTGTTCTGAACAACCTTGGACAAGTTACTTTGGCTCAGGTTACCCTTTCCATAAAATGAAATTAATCTTTATATCACACACTTCAAATCCAAGGACACTAAGCTTTGCACTGTGCTGGGGACACAGGGCTTTAAAAAGCAGCACTAGGATACTCTGTAGGCACTTTGAGGCTCAGTTCCTCTTAGCACCATTCCTGAATGGAGAGAATACTTCATATACAGACACATACGCACACAGAGACAGTTTATATATATATATATATATACATATGTACAGCCCAGACTGTTAGGGTGAGATTAATTCATGAAACCCCTTTCCAGGACACAGCATACTTCACTGATGCCAGCTACCAGCCTGACAGGCAGAGCCACACTTCTGGCTATTTTTTGCTCCTCCCTGGCCACTCTCCACATTCCCTGTGAGAGCATCTGGCCCAGGATGCCTGAGCCCCCTTCAGATCTGGGGGTTGCAATCGCAGTTGACCTTTCCGCAGCTGCCAAACAGGGAGGAATCCTTACTCCTTCCTACCCCTCTGCACAACTGTTTGAGGCTAGTCTTGAATAGCTCTAAATCATTTGATTGTAAGAGTTGGTGCCCAACCTGCTGAGTCAGGAGAATGCTTTCCTGGTAATATTCAGACACTTGTTGGAGGCAATTCCTTCCACAGCCATCGTGGTCTCTGCTGGCAAATTTGCTGGTGCTACTGATTCCAGCAATAAATGAGTAACTCTACCTTTCCCTGGGGCTGCTGCAAGTCTGGATAAAAAAAAAAAAAAAATCAGAAATGTTTCTGGAAGAGTACCCTCTTCATTCCTGTCAACAGACACCCAGGGTAACTCAAATATTAGATGCCACTGAGCAGAGAGCCTCCTGCTCCCAGGCAGTGCCTGTCTGCCATCCAGACTGAGCAGCTTTACGTTGACTAGGGCTTGTCAGAGAGGTGACAACATGGGATTTAGCTAGGAATGAAAGCTGCTATCATAGCTAAAGGACAGCTTAAAAGTAAAACAAGGCCTCCTGATGCAAGAGAGAGTGACACAGGTCTTAGCCAGAAAAGAACAGCATCAAATCAGAGCTCCAGCATATTCCAACTCACAGAATTTGCTGTATCCCATTGATTTTATGGACAAGGTCATACTAAACATATGCAAAGGAATCACTGATTTCAGAGGCTACTAAAAGCCTTTTTGCAGTGCCTTCTTGGAAAGTAAGATTATTTATAGATCCTTTTTTAAGATCACGTATATAGTCTGTCAGACCATTTTATTTCATTTCCCTGATCTCCTTCTCTCCAGGAGTTCTGCCCTGAAGGGTCTGTACTAGGTATCAGCAAAGCTGTTTGGTTTTTTTCTGGTTGCTGCTTATAACCACCCATCTCTGTATCCCATGTACACTTTACAGCCTGGTGTCAGAGAGCAAATAGCAAGCTGAGAGAAATGTGGAAATATCACACAAAGAGATGCTGACATCTGCCTTGTAGACTGCAAATGCTTGGAGATCCATGGAGTATTTTTCTGGGTTCACAGAGGTTTATGGGCTTAAAGGCTTTCCATGTGGGTTTAAATTGAGCTTAAAGACACTTCACAGAGGTGCACAGCTTCAATGGAAAATTTGTACGGACTTGTAAATGCAAAAAGACAGAAAACCACTGGCTGAAAAGTAACTAGGTTATTTTTGTGCATTAAAAACAACACCTGGCCCACTCCCAAATCTGATTTACTATGTAGACATTGAAATGCTTGTGCTGGCACCAGAGAGGTGGAAGAGGGGGTTGGGAGCTGAAGACAAGTGCTGAAGAATAACTACCTTTTTAGGTGGAAATGCTGTTTTTACAGTGTTTATGAACTGGTTCCTTTGAGTGAACTTCCAGAACTCCCTGGAAGAGAGCAAAGGTGGGATCAACCGAGTGTTCCATCCCCAGAGACAGTCCTGCTCCGCTTCCCCCTCCCTCTCAGCGCAGCCACATGTTCTGGTCATGCAGTCACACATCTCCTCTGCCTCAGGGAACTGGCCCTGCCAAAAATCTATGCGGTATAACATAAAAATCATTTTCAGAGAGATCAGGCTGTTCTGTTCAAGGACATCTGTCACAAGGGAGTTAGTGAAATATTACAGCTGAGGTGCTGGGGAAGGCTGGATCATCCTTTTCTGCGGCACCTGGTATTGTCAACAGTGAGAAAGCCACCTGAGAGCATCAGCAAGAAAGCCACACTCTTTAAGTGACTTACTGATTATGTTGGGCAACATGGAGAAGAGCATTGACCTTCCAACCAGTCTCTTCTTTGCTTTTTTTGTATGTAGAAAATTGAGTTACTTAGGATTAGGCCATAGGCATGCAATCACTTAAGAACAGCACCAAAAGACAATGACCTTCCCAGCAGTTTCCTGCCACCTTCTCCTCTGACACAGGCAGGGGAAGGGATTAAGTGAGCAACCCTGAACCTAATTCATTGCTGATTCACCCCAGTTAGCTCAAATCACTTTGCACTGGCCTTGTTCTGCATTAATCTGTTGTCATAGCCAGAAGAAGAGGGAGAATTGTTGGGTTTTTTTTTAATGGCTACAGTTCCAGACAGGCAGAAATTTGTATAACTTAGTTCACATGCTTAAATCTGTGTTATTTTGTGTGAAGAAATTTTGACAAGTTCGTAAACACAGCGCATATCAAGTCTCCTGATTATGTTTTGAAAGGCCTCTCCTTTCTGGGAATGAGCTGCCACAAACAGTTTGGAACAAGTTGAAAAAAATCTTGCTACAAAACTGTGATGCCCTGGGTAACATCAGAGCTCTGTCACTAAAAGAAATTCATTGTGCCTGCGAAGTGCCAGACCGGTCCAGGCAAAGGAGAGCTGAGACAACCCCCACGTACCTCCAAGTGTGGTCATCAGGCTGCAGGCGAGCAGGCTGAGGCTGGCAGGCAGATATGGGCTAGCTGCTGGGGAGCTTCCCTCCTTGCACTTCAGCAGACACCTTCTCTGGGTGCCCTGGAAGCCCCCCGAGGGCTGGGCAAAGCAGGCAGTACAGAAATTTAGCTGTGAAAGCGCTGTGGGATGGTGCAGGACTTGCTGTTTTATAGACCTATGCTGACTCACCCCAGCCCCACACCAGAGAAAGAAACAAGGGAGAAAACAGCAGAAAAAATGCAGAGATTTCCCTCTGATTCTAGCCTATACATGCCTCACCATATGGTCTCCCATGGACTGTATGCCCCGTTCAAACTAGGAAGAGTCAGGTCTTAACTCGTCATTACAGACACTAACAGTTACACTAACAGTTAGTGCAGGGAATTTCACATGAACAGAAAATTTCAAGCACAGCTTTTTAAAAGACACACATAACAAAGTTTCTCTCAGAGAAGGAAAAAAAAAAAAAAGACCAAAGCAAATTACGAGAAGTCTGCCCAATCTCCTGTGAATTCTTTCTTTAGCAAAGTCACCAGAAAATGCTTAAGTAGTATTGAAGGAAATGGACTACAATGGATACCATTTCCCAGTGGAGTCATGAGATCTAAGAATATAAACAAGTTCAGGGCTACAAGACGAGATCTTATTTCCAAGCACTAACGCTAGATGGAGTAAAACTGAATGAAAGATTAACAGCAGAGAAGGAAAGAGAAAGGATGAAAAGTTTCTGCATTTCCCCAGCTGCTAACATGTTGCTTCTTTGAAGGCTCATCTTTGATTACTACTCTGAAAGTCACAATTACTATCTCACTTTTTATACTTTGCAGGTCAAACATGGGATCAAGCCAAAACAGGTATGTTCTGGTGGAAAGGGGAGTCTGGTGGAGCAGGGAGATGGAATGACAGTACCAGACATACACATAGAAGCTGTAAAGGCACATCCACCTAGATAAAGGGAAAGGTTGCACAGCAATAAAGGCTGTGAGACTACCCTGAATTCCTACTGTCAGCCCAGATCTGCCTGCAGGTCTGCCAAACACTCTCCAGGGCAAGTCATTTAACTGCCTTGTCCTCCAAATTCCCAGTTCTAGACCTGGAATATCCTAACATAAGGCCCAGGCATACCGCAAGGCTGTCTGCATTATGGCACGACTGTGCTGCCGTGCAGCTGCCCCCCCATTAGCAGGTACTGCAAATAGTGAGCTCATGGAAAGATGCAGCCACAACATGGATCCAGGAGCTGCTCCTCACTCACGTGATGAAACAATACTAGGAAGTGGCCCAAATGACGATAATCCAGAGTCTGTAACACTGCAAGCAGTTCTGGTAGCAGGATGCTACCCTAAAATGCAGTGCTTGCTGCTAGTGGATTCCTACCTGGCAGTGAAGAGGGCATCTGGACATCACCACAACAGCTAGAATTATACACTTGCTTTGTTAACTCACTTAGGAAAAACAGGTATCTCCAAAGATACAAAGAAACATCTAGGAAAATAAAAGTTAAGCGGGAGGAACTTCATGAATTTAATTCTAGCAACTCCATTAATAATTTTCTAGAATTCCTGTATTTTTCATGTGGGAATCTCCCAGCTCATCTTTTATAATGATGCTGTGGATCATCCCAGGCAAAACCAAAGACAGAAAGTTATTGTTAACCTGTAATGTTTCTTTCTTTTCAGAGACGACATCAATGTACTGGGAAAACAAAGTACAAATGATCAATAATCCTTTTGCAATCAACAGTTACCTGGTCTGAGGATCGATTTAAGTCTCTTGTGCACAGGCAGGAATCTCACCAATACTGATTCCTTTCTTTGTTCTTTAATTGAAAGACTGATTGACTGATTACAGGAAGAGCTTATAGTGCATGATAACTTCAATCACTTGCACACAAAGAGCCTGCAATCCCCCACAGCAAGTGTATGAAGGAAACGTATGAGGACAATAAAATAGATGAGCTCTGCTCATTAATAGGTCCTGCTTAGTCTGTGATAAGTATATGTTTAATTTCTAAAATCAGTTAAGTACAGGGTAATCAAAAAGGTAGTCATACATTTCAGCAGCAGAATTTGTGGTCATGCCCATATTTCAAGACAGGTAAATAATGGCTGGAGCAACTTGAAAAATCATTCAGTTGAGGCTGAAGCAAAACAAGGGTTCCCAATTTTTTCAGGAAATGTATGTTTTCTGTTAGTAGGAAAACATTTAATTCACACAAAAGTTGTATCTTTTTTAGCTTTAGGACTGATGTCTTTTGTTTAACTGTAGGTGGTAGTGTTAATTTCAGCCATTTTAAATGAATTGTGGTCATTTAAAAGGAAGAATTCCTTTTTGAAATAATGTTTTTCATGTTTTGTTTTTAGAACATTGAAATGAAAACAGTCTTGTATACTCAGAACAAAAAGTTTCTGGACATTTGAAACAAAGCATTTCATGTCAACATTCTGCAAACAACCTAACATTTCCAAAATTCGCCCATCCCCACTTTTTTAGTATAAAACAGTGCACTAAGTTCAACCAGAATTTGTGAATCATTTCAGTCTTCCAGCCCCTTCATTCTTGTTCTAGCCTTATATTGGTTCAATTTGATTTCATCAAAATTGCTTTGCCTGGCTCCAATCACAAGCTTCTTACAGTGGGATTGACAAGAAGAAAAATTAGAGCTTTGTCTCAGACTGTTTAGAATAGTTGAAATAATTTTAAATCGTTTAAACCCAAGTTACTTTGTAAACACATCCAAACTTTTACCAAAGCCTGTTCAGAAAATAATGCTGTAGACTCTATTCTGTTTACTCCACTTCTTTCAAGAATGCTGTATCATAACAGATGTTGTTATCACAAGGTGCAAGAAAAGCAGGAAGATTTTTATGTTTCAAGCCAGGCTTTCCTTTCAGCTTGTGAAGACAGGGCAGCAAATGTCAGCTGTGGGTGCTGTGGGACCACTTAGCTACCAGCAACGCCACGCTGGGCGTCCTTTGCTATTCCCGCAGCTCCTCCCAGGAAACCCAGCAGGACTGGAAGGCTTGAGAGCCTCAGGTAGATGGCACACACAGCGTGAAGTAATGTCACAGTATTTCACAGGGATAGCTGTTGCATCATAGCATTACAGGGTGACGCCAAGCAGGATGTTACACTATTTTATTGTGACTTACAACCAACCACTATCCAGATGCAAAGACCACAAACTGTAAATAGATTGAATCTTCCTAAACTTCTAGCTGAGGCTAATGTCTATAGACATATGGATGGTTTTAATCTCTCATCTAACATATATTCCTAAAGTTAACTTTTTAAACAGTGTCTGCTCTCTGTTATGCCATGTGCCAGATGCTAATAAATAAAGTTATTTCCAGTTCTTCACTACTGCAATATAACAGAAGTTATCCAACTTAATAAAAATAAAAGGTGATTGTTAGACTAAAGTTCAACCTAGAAATTCTGTGTAT
This sequence comes from Rhinoptilus africanus, assembly GCA_013400135.1. Classification (NCBI taxonomy): domain Eukaryota; kingdom Metazoa; phylum Chordata; class Aves; order Charadriiformes; family Glareolidae; genus Rhinoptilus; species Rhinoptilus africanus. The sequence goes on from VXBO01010503.1 coordinate 946,264, forward strand.
TATTAAGAAATATCACTCCAAAAAATCATGGAAACCAGGGCCTCCCACCCAATAATCAACTTTCAGATTGTGAAGAGCTGCAATTAATCCTACACATTAAAGGCAGAGCTGATGTGCTGAGTCAGGGACTTAAGAGACAACACACTGTCAGAGCGTAAGAGCAGATACATCAAAATGCTGTTTCTATGAAGAATAAGCTACTGTACTACTTGTAACTGTAACTAAAAGGATTTGAGTATGTTTTTGTTCTGACCTTAGCAAAGCAGGTAATTTTCCATATGTGCAAAGGAAACTAGATGACAATTTTTCCACACATTTTGAACAAAATGTAAGGTTTATTTTCAGAGAAAATTGATACATTGGAATAACTTTCCTGGATTCCTAGGTCTCTGTTACCCAGTTCAGTAACACTGCAGTTCATTAGCAGCATTTGCTAACTGATAAACTAAAGCAGTAATGTGATACTTGTAAGTAATTGTGTGTGTGTACATGTGTAAGTGAATAAACCATCTTGTAAGGTATCTGTTAATTGATTTGCTTCCTTTAGTACCATTTTAATTAAGACTTGGAACAGAAGAGAGCATGTGGTCAGGGAGGGAAGATATTACCTTCCCTTATTTGTGTGCACAAATGTTTCTTTCACATCATTTCAGTACACTATGGGAAATAAAGATGAAAACAAACAAAAAATGGTAAGTTACAAGCAGTAGAGGAGAAAGGCCTGGAGAATCAAGCTTAGTAATCTTGATTAGGCAAATGTGCTGGGGTAGTGAATAGATTACGAGTTCCTGAAACCTTTTGATGTCTGCCTTATCTCCCTGGGTATAGGAAAAGGATGGGCAGCGCTGAGACAGACAGCCAGGAACGAGGGACCCCCAGAGCTGCTGCTTCTGCTGCTGAGGAGAGGTTTGGGCACACTTAGTAACTGCCACCATTGCACAGGGCTGCCGTGGCAGCAGCAATCTCTGCCCCATAAGGCCCACCTCTCCCACCCCAGAGCTGCAGCAGCCAGCCTGACTCTGTGCAGACAAATGAGGCTGCTGCAACCCTTTATTTTGCCACCCCAAGAAGCTGCTGGTTTTGCCCATTCCTACAACCAGCTTTTGCAGCTCTGCTTGCAGCATCAGCAGCTCCTGAATTCAGACCAAGCTGCACAGCACTGCCTGGAAATAATCAGTGAAGGAAAACTAGATGAAAGGGGAGTATTTTGGAGGCATTCAGTCAAAAGACAAAAGACACTGCTAGCTCCACTAATTCCTGATCAAAGATGCAGCCCAGGCAGTCCACAACCAGCACAACAGGCCTCTGCACTCGCCTATTTGCCCGTCCAGCACAGGTTACACCTGCCCATGCTGAGCACCCCGAGCTCTCCCTGAGCTCGCTGGCGTTTTCCTGAAGGGACAACAGTGGGAAGGACTTTGGAGTTGGGGTTTGGACACATGCCCCAGTTATGTCATGCTGGACCTGCAGTGTCCTCACAGCAGATGCACAGCAACATAATGATGCTTGTGAATAGAGTTAATTCAGAAGTGGAGACAGTTGTAGACACAAGAAGTGAGCTAAGAGGTGCATACACAGCATGCATTTCCAAAGAGATAATGATACAGCATTGGCTTTAGTTACAATACATGTGCCACAGCAACAGTGGGATCATTCAGGTCAAATCCTGCTGTCAGCTGCATCAGTGCAAATCAAGACTAACCGCAGGAGTCACACAGCTTGGTGCAGCACTCGCTCACATGGTAATAAATCAGGCGAAAATCCACTGGACTCAGTACAACTGCATGGGCAGAAAGGAATTGCCTGTGGGAGGAGACCTGTAAATCAAACCTCACTGATATAAATCTGCTCTGAGCAGTGTGAGGAAGAGCCTGTTTCAGCTCCTCCCAAACAGAAAGGATGGCAAATATCATAACAGTCAAAACAGTTGCAACCTGAATCTTTCTTGGCCTCTCTCATGCCTGTAAGTGAAAAATCAGATCATTTTAATCAAGATTATTTTTTCTGTTTCTTATAACTTCACCTAATGAAGTGCAAAGACTAAGACTATTAAAAATGCGTTGACTCACCAACCAAATTTGGGAAAACACAAGCAAAGGAAAGTACCTATCTAGCAAACCTGATAAAGAAAGGATAGAAATAGGACCTATAGAGCCTTCAAACGTCTGTACTCATTACATACAGGGAATATTAGAATAGCCAGCCTAGGTCTGACTGAAGTCCATCTTCTCCAATAGCCTCTTTGCCGCAGGGGCTAATAGCACACATCTAGATGAAGTCTAAGAGCATTGCAAGCATGTGCCAACACTATCCTAGAAGAACCTACCACCCTACAGCAAACTTCTGCTTAGTGTCACTAAGCCAAAAATGGTCCTGTTGAATTTAGTATCTTCTGATGTCCTTTCCTTCCATAGTTGAGAAATGGTTGATTCCATAGATACTATATATTTATACATAAAAAAAATATCACAAAGGCCTTTGCCCCCCCTGTCACTACATCAGTGAATTTTCATGGTCACTACTCACATAGCATGAAAGTAATTAATGTATTCCTAAGAAGTCACGTCCAGTCTTTACAGAGAGGGGAAATGAGACACGGAGCAGCCCAAGTGCAGCGTGAAAGGCCAATGCAGGATCAGCAAAGCAGAGAACACAGACAGTGCTTTCCAAGTTCAACGTGGGTGAGCTAATTATTAGACCATCATTCTTTACTGCTGCCTCCAACAAAAATGCTGGTTTTGGAATGGTTAGGTGTTAAGTGTTTCACCGTATTGAATATATACGATCTTGATTCTCATATTTCAGGCTTTAAGCCCAAGAAGAACCCTGTGCTTTCACTCACAACTGTCTCAAACAGGAGCCTCATCAAAGTCAGTGACATTTCAGTTGGGTTAAACACTGTGTGGACTAATAATGAGCCCAAATGCAAACTCGTACAGTGTACACGTTCTGTCTTCTGCATTCAGTTAAAAAATGTGTCGTCCCAGCCCCGTAAGGCATGCAGTGCTCACAGGAGGCTAGCGATGTTTCATTTGCATCCCTCACACCACTGCTGATGGTGGTCTGTCCTGATGCAGACAATCCACAAGGCCTTTCCTTTACAGATCAGATTCTACTCAGTGCTGTCAGAAATCTTTCTGAGTCAATGGGCAATTAAAATAATTACCTTTAATCATATTCTTCAATTACTCCACAGTACTGAGGGAGGACTCACAGAGTTGGGACCAGATGCAAACATATTCTGTTGTGATTAAAACTGGCTAAAATGCTCCAATGAATATAAAACACTGACTATTCACCCCTTTTGGGAACAACCCCTTTATGTTTTAAGCTGCTTGATATTTAAACTCATTACAGTGACACCAGGGAAGCAACAGAAACCTGCAGAGTAAGTGCACAAGGGTTCCTTCAGACACCCTCTCAAAGGAGGTCCCACCTTGAAATGCATACAAAACACAAAACAGCTACTTACAAGAAAAGACTGCTGCATATTCAAAGGATGAGCAGTTTTATCAGCAACTGGCAAAGCAACCGTGAAGACTGGACAGGCTGGTTGGTGAATCTGCCCCTCACACACTGGGTATCTCCGAAAGCTCTGGGACCTTGCTATTCCAACCCAGGTCCCTCTTTGGGAGGCTATCAGCACCTTTTTGTCCTGAGGGAGGGCTCCTGGACTCAGGCCTCGAAGGCTACAGGTACCTGGTTGTTTCCTTTGGGACTGTCACGGCTGGAGGCTTCTGCTCTTTCCTGACAGAGGGATGCAATGCTCAAAGTAGAGCTGGAGAGGCTCTGAGGTGCCTCAGGGAGTTCTGGTGTGAGGAGCTGACGCGATGTATTTGGTATGAGACTGGGGACAGTGGCAGGTTAGCAGGGACTTGGCTGAGGATGCCTAGGAAATTGTTTTTTCAGATAAGCAAACTGATGATATAAAGGAGAACTAAATATAAGAGAGAAGTAACTGATGTTGGATAGGGGCAAAAAGTAATTGCACAGGAAAAGGCAGGCTATGTGAACTTACAATCCCCTCAAATCACTGCTTTAGCTGTCAGGAACAGCAGAAAAAGCAGAGTGCTGACAACAGTCATTTAACTTAAAGTTTTGCACTAGTTGATACTCTACTTGAGACACTAGGTCTTCAAACCATGTGGCTGTGGCAACCTCCACTTTGATGGATATATACCATTTGATAAAATATACCTTGCTCTTGAGGCTGTAGAGAACAGTTAGAAGGTCTGATCTCGGCTACATCATAAAGGCTCAGAAAACAGGAGATCAATAGTACTTATTAGAAAACCCCCAAAACTGGCAGGGTATTTTGAACATGCTTATGGATTTTTTAATTCTCAGAGTTATGAAGACAAGTTCAGTAAACAGACCCACACCTGCTTGCTTCCGGAGAGGCAGTTCATTCCCTGTGACACGCATCAAGTTCAAGAAGATCCTGGCTTACAAAGGGCAAAATCCCCTCATCTCCTCTTAAAATTACTCCATGATGTAGTGCAGGAAAAGTGCATATTGCTGGGGACTCATGTGCAAATGATATCCACCAGAGACTGGCAGAGGTGCATTAAAGGTGTAGAGTAAATGAGAAGTATGCATCGGTATTTAAATGTATATCCGACTACTAGCAGTTCAATAGTAATGAGTTTGCCCATCTCTGTTCCCTTTCCCCCTACTATATTGAGACCCCTCTTGAATTTACCCAACAAGATCACTGCCTTAGTCCTGCATCCCATGTATAGAAACGATTCCTACAGTCAGTTTTCCTGACTACTATCATCCAGATTCTAACTGATAACATTTTCCAAATAATGTTAATGAGACAATAACTCAAATCTACTTCCTGTTAAATAGCATGATCTACACGTACAAGAGGATGCAAATGGAAAATTATTCTTGAGCCCACATGACATAACATCGACAAAACCAACAGACTTTTCATTCAGTTCTATCACCTGCCAGGCCTTTCAAACAAGATGATGAAAGTAGGCAACATTGTACCCCAAGTTAAAATACTAAGATTAAATTTTGAGACCTTTGCCCTGTGCTTTTCACGAATTAGACTGCAAGACACTTGGATCAGATACTCATGAGAAGAAGAGCAAAAGACCTTATTTGACACCTCATCCCCAGGCTCATCCCCGGTTTGTGCCCAGTTGGAGCAGCCGGCAGCTTGGTGCACCAGCCGCATTCCACCCGTGGCTCTTCTCTGCTCATTGTTGGAGCTTGAAGCTGGAGTCACAACAGCACTATGGCCCAGCAACACGCACTAAAACTGATCAGTCTCAGTGCACGTGGTGAAGCCTTCTCCTAAGAGAGTGTAGGCTTGTGCAGTGTAGTCCCTTAGATACGCTGTGTTGAAGGGCTTAGGAGACACTTCGCATTCAGAGTGGTGCACAGCTACAACTGACTTTAATTCCTCCATTGAGTTTAATGTGAACAAGATGAAGCTGTGACTGGACCTTCTGTGTGAGCCGTAAATGCCTTCCCACCATGACTAAGGAAAAATAAAATATTCATCTCATGTCCTTGATTACTCAGTAAGTAGAAACCAGTCATCGGCCTAGGAGCATGTGGTTTTTCACGCATCCTTCTTGGGGAGGTGATGCTGTTGATCTGAAACGGGTCGAGGCTTAGAGCGTGCGGGGGAAAGGAGCAAAGATAGGCTGCGACTGCTGGGAGGATTGCCTGCAGCAGGAGCGAGGAGACCTCACAGGGGACAGGGTGCATCCAGAAGCCGTACCAAGCCTCAAACCAAATAACAGCTGGTAGTTCTCTGCTCCCAAACCTTCCTACTGACTTATTTATTATCTCCTCCTGCGTAATTTGTCATAATCTCTGACTCGTCAGGCCAATTAATCATGCTTCAGAAAAAATGAGATTTCTCACAAGGAGATTATCTGTCTCTGACAAACAAGGGATAATTCAATTAGCTTCCTTTTCTAAACATTTATTAACTGGTTTTGGTAAATTAGTCCTTTTTGTAATTTAGCTATAATTTAGGAAGATTTAATATGTCATTAGGCACACCAAATTCTGTGTTAATATAACATTACGGCTGAGATTTTAATTGCCCCAGAGTCAGGAACTGTATACATAAATGGCTTGATGCCCACATGGAAGCGCCTGATAGGAAGTACACAGGGCTCCACAGAAATTCTCCTTAAAAATCCCTTCTTCCGTGACTTAAGCACATGCATGAGGACTCTGGAGAATCAGAGGCTTTCTCTCACTGGGATAAGAACCCTAAGAATTCAGTGAGAAAGAGAAATATTTACATATTTATTTGCAGAATTTCTACATACTACAAAAATTTGTAGTATACACGGATTTAACTCTTCTCACAGTCCTCAAAGTTCTTATTTTCCACACTGCAATTTCCTGGGAAAATACTAGTATCTAACAGTAGTACCTGACTGTGGCCTGTCTGGTGAAAATTTCTCCTCTGTTTCATTCTGGATTATGCCTTTTAGTCCTTTTGGACACTGGCAATTGACACTAATGTAATGACATTAAAGAAGTTGATGCAACTTCATACTGAGAGTAAAAATCAGCCTCTTTCATGCTGGGGGGAAATCAAGAGAAAATCAAAGCCATTGAGTTGTGTGGATCTTAAAAGGCCTAAGACAAGAAGCAGATCCAATTTAAAAGCAATGTTAATTACTTTACCATAGCAGAGCCATATAGACTTTGCCTAAACTGAAAGTGAAGGGTCAGTTTAAGCAGACTAATCCCTACATACTCCTGGCCGCAGCCTGACCGTAGCATGGATTCAGAGCACCATAACTGGTCACTAGAACAGCGTAACTCTACGTATTTCCTGGAACACCCAGTGGTAACCTGCCCATGGCAGATCCTTTCAGACTTTGTGTTTGACAGCATGGATCCACCATAAAGTGCTGGGATTTGGGGAATCTTTTATTTCAGAGAATTTTGGAGTTCAGGCCAAGTCAGCCTTATCCCACCACTGTTTGAGTAGAATGTCCAGTTTCTATCAGAACTTGACAGAAGGGCAGAAGCCTCCAAGAGAGTTACATTCCAGTACACTTCATGAAGACAAGCAGCTACAAAAAGACCTGATTAGTCCTCTCTACAGTGTGGATACCAGTGCCTAAGACGACACAAAACCCCATTTAAAGCTTTTCCCAGGGCTGAGATATTCTCTAGATCTCTCTTTACAGATTACCTGACACCTAATAATAGCCATAGCCTTATTTAGCTAATAAGTCAACCAAGCGCACAACACAAATCTGTTGGGAAGCAGACTTCACTAGTTCTGCTGCTCACAAAACATAACTGCTTACATTTGAAATACATATCGCACAGCAGAAGTAGCAGGAAAATGGCCACAATTTAAGACAAGCCAGTTGATCCCATCAGACTGGCACACCCAATACATGCCAACTTTGTGGTAAACCACATTTAAGAAAACAGAAAGGATTTTATCACAGGCAGCTGCCTTTGTGACTCTCAGCTGAAGTGACTGGTACCCATTTACAGCTGAGCTGACCAAGAAAAGCCTCAAAGCAGCAAGATCTGATTCTCTACCTGTCTTGAAAACACTCATCACAAGCATGAACAGGGAGCTTATACCTCTGTCAAAAAGCCAGATGTTGTAACCACTCTGCCATCACACCCTCACTTAGGGAAAATAAGAACTTTCCTTAATATTATTTTATGGTTAAGAAACTCCAGGACTCATTAGATGTCATGCTGCTCACTAGTTTGAAGCCATAAATTCATATTTGAAATAAATTGTATAAAACTGAGGCTTTTTCATGGGTTATTTCAAGTGGTAACAGGAGGCATTATTCTGCACTCAGCAACACACCAACAAAGATTGGAAGTAGAGTGGTGGAATTACTGCAGAAAAGAGCAGTGCAGACAGGAGGAGAGCACAGACCATGTATTTTTTAATTTTAAATATTCCTGTATTTAACTACAACCCCAAACTCAATAATTATTACCATTAAGGGATTTATTAGGCAAGGATTGCTCTGGAGATAAGCCCAGCTGACCTCAGTGGGAATTTTGCCCAAGTAAACTTCCCATCGGAGTATGCAATACTACTCTTATGCTCACACACATAAGCATTAGCAGAGCCCAGACTCATACCTGAAAACTATTTCATTAGCTCTCAAAGGTGCCATTAACAACAGAGGTGAAGCTTTAAAAACTATTGGGACAGATTCCCTCTGTCTCTTTTTGGTCTGTACAGTGTCCATTAACACTCCGTAAGCAGCTGGGAGGAATTGACAGCCCTGGGCTGCAATGTGCATTAAGCTCTTTTAAATTTCCTCCTTTTCAATGCTATTGCAGGGCACAGAAAAGGGGGCTGGAAAGGTAAATGTCCTGAGGAAAAAGGAGCATTCACAGCATGTGTAGAGCTGTGCCTTTGAAAAGCGCTGGTAAGAGATGCATAGAAGGAAATGCTCAGTTCAATGGAGCTTCAGCAAAGCAAGGCAGACACGTTCAGACACCACAGTTAGTCTGTCAGACTCCCAGACCTGGCGTTATCTCAGGACAAAGTACAGTATTAGGGAAGACTCAAACCAGAAAATTGTTCTGCAGGAATGAATAATTGAGGGGGTCAACTCCCTACTGGTGAAAAAATCCTTAGAGAAGACCTGCACAGTTTCTATAGCTACAAACAGTGAATGCTATCAGAATACTGGGCAGAACGTCAATTTATTTCTGATAAAAGTTGGATCTCTAACAGTTGAGGTTTTTAATATTTTTCAATTCAGACAGCCAAGAGGGTCACAATAAAAACAGACTGCAAAAACTTAAGGAGGGCTTCATTCCATACAAAAATGGAACAAGATTTCTTAATGCATGGGGAATGGAAAGTATAAAATGCAAAAGAGTTTGTTGACAGCTCTAAGACCTGAAAGATTAACATTTTTTCTGCAGGGGGAAGAAAGGGAGTTGTGGATGATGGGAGTTGAGTAACTAGGTCAGTGATAAGAGAACAGTTCTTCATTGGCGTTAAGACACACATACACATGGAAGTCAGAGACGGGCTCATGAAAGACCCAGAAATAAACTCTGGCAAAACATCTGGAATCTGCCAAGCAAAGGAAGTCACCCAGACTTGACTGAAGCTCACAGAGTGCAGGCTGCTTGGATACTGTGGCCATGATAGTATACAAAAACCACCGTAAAGAAATCAAGACAGGACCCACCCGTAGAGCTCAGAGTCCAAAACAACAGTAGAAGTCACGACACACAAGCCAAAACTATGCCAAGTTTAAAACTATGCAAGAGCCATAATTCTTGACAAGATGGCAAGCAAGGTCTGTCAAGTTCAATGATAGTAACACCAACACTGCTGTTTCTGGAGAAGTCTGCATAGCATGGCTACAAAACATGATTTGGCTAACAGCTGTGGCATGCTTCCTAATTTTCTCTCTGATGCACAAGATGATGTAATGCCAGGAACAGTGATATTAGCACTACACTGAGAATAAAATAGGTCAAAGGCAAAGCCCATTAAAGAAATATAAGAAGTCGATGTTTGGGCAGTTAACAAACTGGAAACAAGACAGTTGTCTAAGACTTGGTGAAGAAAGAAAATCTTATAGTTGATGTTAACATGGTAAGTCTGATCAAGACAGAGCACTCATTAGAGGAGGAGTGATCATAACAACCAAAGGAGGCTTTAGGGACACCTTTCAGGAAATACAGAAGCTCTCAAAGAGTGCTGAACAGCGTTGAAAGGACACAATTACTCCAAGACACAGGCCCGCAGGAAAGAGGAGGCCACAGGCCCCCTAAAGCAAGGGCAAGCTTAGGCCCTTTTCTCTGGGAAGGGAGGGACGAAGTATCAGTCCAGTTGTTGAACATCTGTTCTGGCTGCTGTAGGGGGCAAACCAGACAACTCATGGAAAGACAGGAAGTCCCTGAAAACAAATGCTGATATAAGCAAAATCAAAGTACGGCTCAGGGTATTATCATTTTTTAATTTAAATTTTAAATGTGCTTTTGCACATTTTATTAATCCACAGAATGTGCAGCATTTAAAAATTAAAATATCATAGCTAGAAAGAACTACAGATGTTAGTAATTAGCAGCACATTACTCCCATTTCATTGTAAAACAGATGTTTGTATTATTTTAATTATAGTGTCTAATATAGCATATGCCTTTGACATATGTATAAGCGTAATGTTTTCTGTGAGTCAGTGCTTTAAGTATGGTTTTGATTTTATTTACTTTCCTAAGTTCAGTATCAGAGAAGGAAAGTATATTTGTTACATGCTAAAAGATCAAAAGAGGCAGAGAAAGTCTCTGTGTGTTACCGGAAACCTGTGTTTTGACGGTATGCATTTGCAACTGGTAAATGGAATGTTATGATCTCCAGCTTCACTCAAATTACTTCTCTTTAACGATGATATTTTCTTACCCTGAGGCTATACCACAAACAATTATGGAACGTTTTGGAGCCTGCATTATGTGCTATTACTTTTAAAAGATAGTATCCTGCTTCCCCTTTTCCCCTACAATCTTTTTGTCTTCAGAGAAACATCCAAATACACTCCTTTTTGAAAATTACTTGCATATGCCATGGCTTTTATTATGGTCATTTCGCAGTGTGGTCATTTACTCTATGGCTAGCTTTGCTTTTCAGTCAAATTGTTGACTGCCTTTGCACTGACAGTCAGAGAGGAGTCTGTATAAAAAAAATAATAAATCAGACTTCAAGAGCGGAATCACCAGCAGACATTCAACAAGATACTAATATACTTTATGTGCCATTCAGGCAGAAGTTAGATGCTTTCACCCATCTATCCTATTTAATTTTAGAGGTTATCTAGGTTCAGATACAGCCTTCCCTAAAAACCAGCATGGTGTCTACTGTGAGTCCCAGAGAAGGAGCTGAGTCCTCCTCCTTCCCATTTGTATTTCTCCATAGACACTCAGGTACACACAAACCTTTGAGCCCCTCCATCATCCTGGTGAAGTCAACCCCAAGGGTGGGACATCCAATTTACACCCTTCAGCAATAACTCTCCCAACTGGAAGGCCTTTGCTCAACATCTGCTGTGGAAAAGATACATTTTGATAAAACTGCTGCTCCACGTTTACAGCCTTGCTTTCCCCAAAATAATCCCACAGACCCCTAAAATGCAACAGAGAGGTATTGACTATGCCTATGGAATGTTCCTTCCCCTGACCAAGGGAGGATTATCTTGGAGAACCTGAAGTGCTTCACCTTAAAAGTGATGCACTGATCTTAGTATTAAAAGTTTCACCCTCTGACATTGCCACCCCTTTCCATTTCCTCCTGACAGATCCCCAAAATAAAAAGTGGATGACGTATTGTCACAGACCACATTCTCAAGGGTGTAGTAAATCACCATGGTAGCAAATTAGTAAATGACATTTTTCTTTCCTAGCTGCTGTCCATCAATTCCCAAAGTAGCAGGAAAAGCCCCCATCTTGCCACAACTGCCGAGGTTCAGCAGAGACGTGAAGCCATGGATAACTAGCCTAACAGTATAAGCTGGCTTGTGTCAGCTCTGCTGCTGCTCTCAGCATCGCTGTCATAAACTTTGCTGGCAATTTCCCTGAAGTTTTTAATATCTGACCTTTTTAAAATCTCACATTTTATTGTTTAGATTGCCATACCACTTCTGCTATAGCACTCAGACACTGCTTATTGGCACTCCCCATCAGAAATCTCCATCAAAACTCTCCACTCCTATTATTAATAACTTTTGACAGACTTTAACCATTGGAGTAGAAACATTCTATGCACAGGCTCTCATCAGGAGTTGGGGTTTTTTTTCAAACTAAGCAAATACTAGTCAGCCATTTGAAATTAAAAAAAAAACAAAAAACAAAAAAACAACAGGGAGCTTTGCCAACATCTGACTTTTAAGTCAACACAATAAACTTTTGATACCTTCATGGGTGGGAAAAACCTTTTGTCATGTTTCCAGAGGACAATCCTGAGTTCAAAGCTGTCTTACAGGTTTTCTGTCATTTAGAAAGTGTAGCGGAAAATCCCTTTTTGTACTTACACAGAGGAATTTCACGGATGCTCACTTGTAATTCTGCCCACGTCCCTGCTGCCCTGCACAGACTATTGTTCCATGTAGCCATGGAGCCAGCAAATCAGACCAGACACAGCCAAAAGGGATCTGGCTGCTGCTTAACCACATCAAAATCACTAATTTTAATGGGTCAGGACCTCCTCTCTTCCATCAAACAAGTGCAAATAACATGGTGCCTCTCTAAGGCCCACGGTTGAAGGAGTCCTCCCTGCTTTGGCAGATACACAAGGAACTTGTTGAGAGTGTATACAAGGCAACTTTTCAGACAGAAGAAATGCAAGCTAATTTTGTGATATGGCAACTCTACATCTTATCCACATGGCTACAACACTGCTAAGAAAAATGTCTATGTTTGGTTAAAGGATGTATCCAAGCAGATGGTATGTATGGTATGCAAGATGTGGCTTCTCTCATATTCTCTGCAAAGAATTATTTAACAAATGGCACCTGAACTTCTGTACTTTAAAAAAGAACAGATGAAGCATTTCTTTTGCTCCTTATTTTTGCCTTTAAAGGAAAAAAGATGAAGAACACACAATATTTGGCACCTGACAGCTATGCAGAGATGCCTTTAACTTGCTACAATATCAGCCTATTTTTCACTTGAAGGCAGATATTATACATCTTCATTTACAACATGAAAAAGAATATATCCTAAAATATTTACTATTTGAAGGACATGAAAGTCAAATATCTTGTTTATTCAAAGCTTTGCCGAAAAATCTGCAGAGAGATCATCTTAGAAAAACAAATGAGGTAACTTTAAGCAGTTCATGGACCTGCTGCATATTTGGATAGATATTTGTTCATTATTTTACCATTCAGCAGGAAACATAACCACTCGTCTCATCCATAACTCTTCCTGAAGCTCAGACGTCCAAGCTTGACCACTACTCAACCCTATATAACATACAGAATTTGACTGGAGTTTACTGATTAAACTGTCTCTGGTAAAGATCTTTACTGAGAGAATTCCTTAAGAAACAGTAGGTTTTTACATCTGTTTTTAAGTTTAAAGAATATTTTTTAAAGTTAATGGATGCCAAAGTGTAGCAACACCATTCCTGACAACAGAGCAAAAGGCAAGCACGTCTTCCAGGGACATTCCTGAGGTTAGGGAAGGATTCCCTGCTTTTCTGACAACAAGCTGAGCTGTGGGTATGTGTGTGGGTACTTTGTTTCCAGCCTGGAGTGTTTTAAAAAAATGCAAAATACAGAGATGCAGGATTTATTATCCAAATTTAAGAAAAGCAGAAACGGAAGAAAGTCTTGGGGGACATGGTAGAAAATAGAGATAAGAGAGCAAGATGCTATCTACGTCTGAATTAGACAAAGTAGGTCAGAGACAAAATGTTTTTATTCCATGGGATGTGAAGAGCTTAAATGTCTTTTCTGTGGCCTGTTCAAGGATTTAGTATTTTTACTAGGGGAGATAACACAGAGAGCACATAAAACAGTATCAAAGAAAATAAGTCTAGAAGAGTTTGTCAGATCTCTTCCAACATCTAGTCTAACATCCTTCTGAAAAGCTGATCAGCTATACTTAGACCATTTCTGAAAAATATTTGTCTAATCTATATTTAAAAACCTCTCATAAGGAGGGCCCCTCACCTCCCTATTCCAGCCCTTAACGAACCGCGTTGTTAGAAAGAATTTTCTAATATCTAATCTCACTTCCTGCAATTTAGATCCGCAGTTTCTCATTCTACTGTCAGTGGACATGGAAGGTTGTTTATTTTTTCTCTTTACAAGAGCCTTACAATACCTGGAGATTTATTATGCTTCCCAGGCGTCACCGAGCAATCCCAGGCCATGTTTTCTAGAGCTGAGATCTTCCTTGTTGGACTCTCCTCTGGGCTTTCTTTCAGCTGGTGCGTATGTTTTTTCAAGTTTGTAATTGCTTTCCAGCTGTGAACTTCAGCTCTTTCCAAAGGGGACTTAGCAGTTTCTGAGGTGTGGATAGTAATTTGGTTCCACTTGTTAGATAACAGAATTCAAGGTCAATTTTCCAAACAAACTTCCTGAAAAAGGCAGATTTGAGATGTATCACAGCTCTGCAGGTAGGAACACATAGGAATAAAACATGTAATTTCAGTTAGGAGCAACATTTGAACAGTTTTGGTTCATATCTCATCCACCTCTTCACCTTAATTCACCTACATCCAAAACTTGCATTCCACAACCATTCATTTCACTGCTCGAACACTACCTCCATCTTTCTCCTCAATCCATGGAAAAGTCTCCTGGGAACATAGTACTGTGTGTTTGCCCTGCCCACACTACACCGCGTTAAGCATTTGCTATCAGACACAGTCCGAAAGAGAGCACTGAGACAGATAGATCATTGCTTTCCCAGTAGAGTCATTCTTACATATCCTACAAAGAGGCAGTGGAATGTCTCTTAGACTGAAGATCTGGAGACAATTTATGGACACAGTTTTAAATACGCTGCCAGCACAGGGTGTGCAGAAAGCACAAGGCAGGAGACTTAACAGATTGACCACGTCCCTGCAGTCTTCAGGAAAGGCTTGTGCTTCCTCAAACTTGGTCGCAACACTTAACTGGGGAGACAGACAAGCCAAAACAGAGGATAGCATGGGGCATTGTCAGGGAAACTCTCAATGACGGTGTGGTGCTGGAGTCAATGCCCATTCTGAGCCAGGCAGAGCGGGATCAGCAGGCACACAGCGGGAAGCTCAGAGCAAAGTACAGTCAGTAATGTTTTAAATGGGACAGGCGCCTAATGAGAATGCATAGCCAGAACATACTAATGCTCTGAAAAGGCTTTGAAATCCATCTTAGCATGACATTTGCTCATCTACTGCCAGAAATAAGGAAAGCTAAAAGCGACATTTGGATATCTTTGGAGAACAGAACTGGAACTGCACTGGACTTTTTTAGTGGTCCTCAAATGACACTATATGAAGCTGAGACAATGTCTTTTTGCATGACGATGCACAGTAAGACATAGCAAGACTTAATCAGGTTTCAACATCTTGCACACACCTAAGGATGCAGAAAGTACACATAACAGAGGCTCTAAACACTCTTGCAAAACGTCCCCAAATCTCATGTTTTCAGGATTAGCAGTGCCCTGCAAACTGCAGTAATCAAACTTGAAGCAAGAGCTAAGAAAAACATAACAGTTCCAACAGTTCCAAACATAATCATGGAAGTAGTAACAAAAGCAAGTTTCCTGAACTAAAAAAAAAAAAAGTGCTCTCATTGAAGAAAGAGAAAATGGAAAAAAACACGTTAAAGTATCAATAATCAGGATTTCACCTTCCCAGGAAAGTATGGCTGCACCACGCAAAACATCAGATCCTACCCAGATACATCAGTATCATTCATAACTGTGAAAGAAAAAGGAAAAGATAACAGAGGAAGGACACCGTACACTGGGGCAAAAGAAAAGTTGGTAACAACATCACCCTATCTAGCAGCTTGCCAATCAGTCAGAAATAAATGGCAAAAAATAAACCAGCATCAAAGCCCCAAACACAGTGTAAACACTGCTTGACATCCAGAGACCTAAAAAGCATTATGCTTACATTTTGGAAGCTCTTATGTAGCGTCTGTCCTGTTGACATGGAGTTGGATCCACAAAACAGTATTTCCCACACACCAGTCCACAAAATAACTATGGAAAAATACCAGGGTAGAGTTTTTAATCCTAAACCATGTTGAGAAGCTCTGGACTGTTACATTTCAAAGTTAATTTGACCCATTAAAGGGATGGGAAAGTTTGGATACAGAACCAAACTCCCTCCATGTTTGGTAACACTGAATCAATTTGGATTTTATCCATCTCTAATCATTTGTAATTAGGATTCCTTGGGCCATGGGAGCTACCAGCTGCTGGATCCTGAAGAAGACCTGGCCATAACTCACGTCTCCATGATAAGGTTCAGGCAGGCAGGTAGCATCTTTGCATGCTGCCTGGATGAGGTGTGGGAAGATGATAAACTGTAACTACACTGATCAGTTCAGGTAAAGAAGAGAATTTCAGAGAGACAGTGTTTTGCTGCAGGTGAGTAGCAAACTCCCCTACATCACTCAGAACAAGCACAACTCTCCTTAACAACATATCGGGTACGAAAGCAGGCAATCAGCCCACCCCAGACCATCTACACAGTGAGAGCTGCAGCCTCACGAAGACATTTCTCCCAGTGCAAGAGCACAGCCAAAGCAGCCCTGTGGGAGCTGCAGTGGGTGCTGCTGTGTACCGCCGCCGCACCGCAATATGGCTACAAGGGCAAGCCACAGTTCTGCTCACAGGAATCCTGCATGAGTTTTTGGAGACAGATCTGGGAATGTTAGTAAGACCTTTTAATAGAAGAAGACAGGTTAAGAACAGCAGCCAGGGAGAGAGGACAGGACTGCAAAAGTCTGTTGTTACGTCTCCTGAGAGATGTGACTTTGTAGAGAGGCAAAGGGGGTCTGCGCAGCAGGTCTCGCCCAGAGTGACTGAGGCTGATGATTTCAGTAACGCAGCCCGCAGGGAGCGAGGGGCTCCCAGCTCTGCACAAAAAGGCAGTCCGAGCTGCGTCAGCTGCGCAAAAGTGCTGACTAGGCATTTTCTGTGTCAGAGCAGACCCGTTCCGGCAGGAAATGAGGCCACGTAGGTGCTGCCAAAGCTGAGAAAGCCATATCCTGCGGGTCGAGGCTCTGCTCGCATGCGTCAGCACACTTCCAGAGAGGCTAAGGGAGGTGCACTGGCTTACAGAGCTGTGTGCCTGGCCTGCAGGTGAAAAAAGGGAATTGTACTGCCCTTTCATTTGGCCTCTAGAAGTCTGGGTGCATGGGTAAACCGTGACAGTGTCAGGTATGAGGCATCAACAAGCTTGAGTGAATGTTTTGCAAAAGAAGAGACATCTCGGCTGCTATGAATGGGTTGAAGGCATGAAAGATTTTAACAGTGAAATAATGAAAACCACGTAATTGCAGCCTTTCATGCAGGTTGCCCCAGTTCCATTAGCAAACCCTTCCAATCCAGGCACAAAGGAAGGTTACAGATCATCCAGCTGCAGCCCAGAGGTTGGAAACAATTTGCATAAAATCATCCAGCAAGTCATCAGCAAATTTGAGAAGATGGGAGGTCAGTGGTCTATGTTTTTCCATAGCTCATGAGCCTGACTAGTGCTGTCTGGCTCATAAGTACATCCCAAGAGATTGGCAAAATGTAGGCATGTTAGGTGCTGGGTTGCCTAACAAATGCTGCTGGTGGTTCATTAGTGGCAAGAGAGAGACCCTGTTCCTATCTGTGCAAAGAAAAGCTCTCCCTTGGTAAAAAACCCTAAAAAGGTAGCATCACCTGAGCTTATTTATGCAATGACAAGCATAAAAGACTTCCAGTCTAAACCACTTTACATTCTGAAATCAAAAAGAAATATCCCTTTAAGAATAAGGAGTGCTTTTCATGTTCTTATGTCAATGAAGAGTGAAAGTGAGGGAGAAGTTAACGAAATAACACAAAAGAGAGAACCCACAACACACAGGGAACTGTCAAAGGTGCAGAGATCACAAGCTGCAAAACAGAAAGAATACGTTTTCAGTAAACTGGCAAGCACATGAGACTGGAGAGGCCTAAATGTGCCTCTGAATCTTCTTCTATCTATTTTCTATCGTGGGCAAATACACCATATAAAGCCTTCTCACCAACTGATTGATCTAGCTCGGTCCAAAAGCTCATTAGGGTTCTTGATGCAATTAAAGGAACTGGTAGTGCCATCAATAACTGGGATGGGTTGATAAACAATGACAAACATTGCTACTGATTCTCATAGTGCATCTTTAAGCTCTAGGGGCTCCAGACACTCACATGACAGCTTATGCAGTCCTTATTGATATCTTTACATCAGTATTTTGTATACACCGTCAAAAGATCAGTAGAGTGAAGGAAAGTATGAGATGCATGGAATGAGGCATGACTTAGCCTAGTGGAATTATATGAGAAGGTCTAAAATGTCCATCCAGCCCAGTGTCTTTTCTCCAACAATGGCAAGCAGCAAATCCTTTGGAAAAAGAGTATGCAAAATCAGTCATCCCTGGTTTCCCCCTCAGTCATCAGTCCACTCAAATTAAGTAAATGCTCGTACACGTTTTTTGTGAATTTGTCTGTTTCTTTATGAATTTGCTTATCTCTTTAATAGGATTTCCCTTTGCTATGTCAAAGGAGTAAACTTGAATCTATAAATCTTAATTAGCTCCCCAGTATATCAGTGCAACTTCTAACAACTCCGTTTCCTCATGTCTGCTGGTTGTTCTGTGCATAAACCAGAACTGCCATTCTCTTGCAAGGAGCATTTGCTGAACGGACACAGAAGTCTCTCCCTAAAGTAAATGAGTAGCATGATGTTAAAGGCAATGTTCAGTCTCATAAGGATCAGACGAAGCACATGCTAAATTTTCTGTGAAGCTTAAAAGCAGACATGTACTATCCTGCCTAAGTGATTACTAGCAGAGGGGTGGAGTACCTAAATCTGTACTAATTGCCTGATTCAGGGAAGCAGGAATGCCAAAGTGTTTGTATCATCCACACTTAACACAACATGAATACCAGAATCAGGCATAGTCCATGATACCTGCTGGTAGAAGGATTAATCCTGTGTCTCTGGAGATTTGTGGGCTTTCAAATAATAAACACTTTCAAAAGGAGCAAAGGGGAAGGGCAGGAGTAGACTGCCAGATGCCAGCTTCTCTTGTCCTTTCTGGTCTAGAACTATAGTGCCATTTGGCAAAACAAGCACAGTAACCTTGGGGCAATGCACCTTAAGGTGCTATAGCAATTACCTTAGGACCTTTTTAGAGGGGGAATGTCTGTGGTCAGCAGTTGTGCTGCCACAGCAGAGGGTAAAATCCTCCCAACACCAGAACACCGTGTGTAATGCCCTAGCACAGGTGTCCAAACAGCCAAAACCACTCACCCCATGCCTGCTGAAGGGCCACTCCTGCCTGCCAGACCTCCTTGTCCCCAGGAGCCCACGGAAAGGGAGACAGCTGTTAACTAGAACTGCCTGGAAATGGTGGTTCTGTTCCAGGGAAGGAGTGGTATGAGGGGAACAGGTGAGAGGGCCTGCAAAATTTCAAACACCTCCAGGGAAACAGAGAGGATGCACAGCACAGACTTGTGCGTCCCACAGCCCCTAGCTGCCAGAATCTCTCACCCGCTCGCAAAGAGGCTCTCTGTGCTCAGAGAAGGGACTTTCCCCCTTGCCATCTGCACAGATCCATGTCCTTTGGGCAGGGGAATCACAGAGACTCCGGATGGAGCACCCCTATCCCCTAGTGCCACCGCAGGGGGCTCAGGTCGGTGGGGAGAGAAGAAAGGGAAAGAAGGCGAGAAAAAGAGGAGGGGAGTTGAATGGGGGGCTGGACTGTGGGAAGAGCAGAGAAGTAGGGAGGGAAGGAAGAAAGCGGAAAAAAAGGAGGAGAAAGGGGAGGAGATGAAAGGCAAGGGGAGAAGGGAGGACCGGGCGGGGAGGAGGCGAGAGGCCGGGGAGGAGAGGAGGAGGCAGCTCGGCAGAGAGGGACGGGACCCGGCGCCCCGCGGGCCATGCGCCTCCTGGCCACGGCGCTGGCCNGCCCGGCAGCAGCGCTTCTGCACGGCGACATGGCCCGCAACGGCGTTGTCACAAACCCCCCAACCCTTCCCATGCAGAAGTTTATGGGAACGCGTCCTCTGCCACCTCCTGTGCCAGGCGGGACAATGTGCAGCTGCACCGAGGAACTGCAGGCAAAGTTAAATCAAAGGGAGATTCGGCGTTGCTTGTTCCGCAGCTGCCTAGATCCTACAGGCATCCAGTGGAAACGGAACCCCTAGGTCACTTGGAAAAAACCTCTGCCATTCAAGACCTTTCCGCCTCCAAAATCAAAGGTGCATTGGCCAGTGTTGTGTCCTAAAGCTGCAAAATGGTCACAGAGGCCAGATCCAAACCTCAGGGTGCAGCGAGGGTTAGGGAGTGGGAGAACCCTGCTCACTCAAGATTAATACAAGAGCTGGGTTTGGATCTTCACCTCGAAAGGGCAGGAGATGGTGGAGGCAGAGGTTTGGTTCAAGTCCATCTTTAGTCACTGCGGAAGCTTTCTCAGAGAAGGAGCCTCTGACTTGTGAAATTTGCTGACAGAGCTGTCCAACTGAAAACAGCTGCTTGCTTTTGGTGATCTTGCTAGCCAGCTCCTAATTAATTTCATTTAAACAAAGAGCTTTGCTTCTTCCTGGCTTATCTGCTCTTCTAACTTTCTAATTGTAGAGAAGTCAAAATTAAGCAGGCTTTGACAGCAACATTGTTTCGCAGAACAAACTACAGCAGAGGCAAAGCCATCCGATATGCTTCTGGTCATGCAAATCCAAGATCAGAAGATAACTACCCGGATGGCATGCCCCTCTAGTCCCTTAGCTATCACCAGGGGCTGAGGAAAACAGCCCTCTCAGACCGAAAAGGTGGGTTGTAGATTCTGCCTATCAGTCTCCACGGAGGAAGGAAGGAAGAGGGGCTTGTGAGTATCATGAGTGAGCACTACTGCTCCCTCGGGTTGTGGGCAGCAGTGCACAGTACTCGTGAGGACCTCCATTGGAGTAGCTGGGGTTCTTCCACTTAAACACAGCCACACTGAAACTGCTCACCAAACCTAAGGACCCAGCAGTGACTGTGGGTCCTCTGCTCCTGTTCCAGCACAGTCAGAGGGGACAGCCCTGGCACAGACAGGTTTCCAGCTGCTAAAAGTATAATTTGTTAATGCTGACAGTGCCGTGAAAGTGTTTTGCTATCTAACATGGGAGACAACAAAACCCAAACCTAGCTAATACTTGGAAATGAACTAGCGTAAGCAGAAGTCAACTATCTGCAAAACAGGATTTTTCAAAGCAGACCGTAGTCAGCAGTAACCTTCCCTGGCTCCCAACAGGCTGGTGAGACAGGCAGCTGGAGGGTATCAAAGACACAAACAGCTAAACCATCAGGATGGAGGCAACTAAGTGAGCTGGTTGCCAGCAGAAGAGAGGGGTTTGATGAGTAAGCACGCTGCAAAGGAATCCTCAAGTCTTTGACTCAACTCTCCTCCCCTTTTCTATAAATAGTTTCCCTTTCCAAGCAGAAGCAAGATTAAAACTCTTGTGGTAAGCTCCACCTGAGCAGCTACATCACTCTATACTGGGAAGGTAGGAGAAGAAAAACAGTGATTCCTCACTTCAAGCAGCAATCTGAAGTCTAGAAATTCAGTGTCCTGTTGGCACATAAGCCTGCTCTAAAGTTGTGGAGGAGTCTCCTGTCTTGGCAAGGACCCCATCACAAGGGTAAACCTCACACTGGGGCCGATCCAGTGCTTGCTGAAGACAGGAGAAACATTTCTGCCAGTGTCTGGGAGCCCTGAATGAGGCTTTTCCTTTCCACATAAGAGGTAAATGACTTCTTTCCTCCAAAATACACCACTGTTTACGCTCCAATGGCAGTGTGAGGATGGAGTCAAATGGACACTTTTTATGTTTTATGTAAAGCATCACCTGACCGCGTTCAACATAAGATGAGATTGTGGTAAAAGCATCAGGGAATTTCCAAAACTCTCCCCATTGCTGCACTTGTACTGCTGCACCAATAGGAGCCACAGTAGAAAGGCAAGGAAATGGGTTCCCGCTGATTAGACAACATGAAGGACTCAAAATTTGATATTTCCTTATAAAAAGGCACGTCCCCAGAGGAAAAGTAGGAGCCTTAGGTATAAAATGCCAATGTTTGTATGAGTGTAAACAGCTAGAAAGGGATCGGAGACTCCACATACAATGCTGCTTTATCTTCTCGCAGAGGCTTCCATCATCACCATATCTGAGTTCCTCTGTATTTTCTCTTGGGTACTTTTTGGCACTGTGTTCTGCCTAGTTTCAAGTTAAGCAATGATTCTTTTGCCTTTTATTTTGGGACTCTATTCCGCAATTAATCCTAGCCAGCTTTTTCAAATGAGAAGTTCACATGTCAGGAAAATGACATAATTGTTTTTCTTTACAGTTTTCACGACATGCTCATAATTTCAGTAGAAAAAGTTTGTGTTTTTCATTTACCCAAACTACATTTTTATGAATTATTTATTAAACGTTTATAGCCTAAGTAATTATGAGAATCCCCAACAGTACTGAAATTCTTAAACCTATTCCTTATTTACTGAGCAGCATAAACCTTCAAAATTATTATTTCAATAGCAAAGACAACCATCTTATCTTCACATCTGTCTGTAAAGCACTAAAGCCGGGTAACTCCAGCAAGTAACAACTGAAGTTTCATGTCTGGAAAGCTTTTAGTGGTTTTCAGCCTTCATTTTAAATTTCAACATCCTGTTCTACTTGTGTGCTGTCTACAATCCAAAATAATCTCTTGCTTTGGCACTTACATGAATTGCACACACAAACATCACGCACAGATAATTATATCAATAATCTAGGCCATGCTTAGCTGTAGTTTCTTAAAGAAATCAAAAAAAACCCCCACACCCCAAACTTTCTTTATACAACTTTTTTTCTCCTTCATAAAGAAAAAATAATGTCTACTTAGAAAAAATACACTGTTCAGTAGAGCTTTCTATTGAAATTACCCCAAGTAATTATTAAGCTATTAATTTCCAGAGGGTTCTTCCCAAACAATTGCAATGTAAATTCTTTAATTTAGTGTATTTACTTTAAGTAAGGTGATAGAATTCACCACTCAATTGCATGGCTTCACTGGGGCCATAAAACCAGTGTCTCTGCCTCCAATACTCCTTCAGAAATAGAATGGAAATACTTGACTTGCTTATTTTGAAGATAAATGTATGTTTGTGTTTCAGGAGCTGATGTCAGGCAAGAGTCTCTGCCAAAACGCTCATCCCCTTTGTTAAAATGTTCCTAGCTGATGTGCTAGAAGAGTGTCCAGAAATGAAAATATCATTCTCCCAGAGTTGCAATTCTCACTAGTATTTAAGTACAGTATATTCACATAACAGCTTAATATTCATAGTTAGCTTAATATTCATATTTTAGAGGACATTTCACGCTTTGCAGAGTGCATTTCAGGGAGTGCTTGCTCACTGTTGAAATATGGTTGTCTCTCTAGTGGATGCCATCAGATTACACATTACAAGTCATTTAGGGAACACATTGCCACAATATACCATTGGTCAAAAATAGACCAGTCTCCGATATGACTAATAAGAACATTCTTAATGTACATTAGGAAGGAAATAAAATGAGTGTTGATTCCCATGCCTCAGAAAATCAGTCCAGCATAAATCAGTTAGGTCAGGAAAGAAAAATCTTCCTCTAATGAACAGCTATGGATTTCTTTCAACCTTCACCTGTCCTGGACATGGTTAGAAATAAAGTGGAGAGACAAACAACTGGCCTAACTGTTCATGCTGAAGAGCTCAGGACCAAGTAACAAAAGTGGAGTAGAACGTAGTAAAGCAAATTCACATACTTAGGTATTAGTAAGAATTTCTTTGATACAGTAGGAACTGAACCACAAATGACAAAGAAGGGAGAATGCCCAATTATATTATTTAATTATAAACTGACATATAATCACATGTGAAAATATCATGAAACAGGACAACATAATTCTGGGATATACCAGGCAAGGTATATCCCAGTTAAATCTGGGAAGTACCATGACTCTTTCACAGGACACTGGACAGCTTCTTTCCAGACACTGTCTATAATTCCAGTCACCCACATTAAAAAAAACCAACTTACAATCAAACCCAAAATTTAAACTGAACCAATGCAGAGAAGGGCTCCTAAGGTGAACAGGGAAGTGGAGACACTACTTTAGTTGAAGAGACTAACAGAGCTTGGGTTCTTTAGCTCAACAAAGCAAAGGCTGACATACCAGATAATTGCTTTCTATATGGAGTCAGGAAGCAAGTGCTAGAGAAGAAAACGCTATTTAAACTTAAAGTTGGCACAGGCACAAATGGGCATAAGCTAGCGATTGAAACAATTCAGGCTGGCTATCCTAAGAAGGATGCAAGTTTTCAAAAGAGCTGGTCATGGAACAGCTTTCCAAAAGACATTCTTGGCTCTTGCTCCAAGCTAGTTTTAGATTACTGCTTGTTCAGACTGACGTAAGATTTTGTGACATTGGGCCTTACAGGCAGCAAGGTGTCCACTTCAGCCCTATCTTATTAATTAGCGACAGCAAGAACACTAGAGCAGACGCACTGAAGGAGGGCTTCATATCATCTTTAACATTCACAAAGAGACAGTAAATGTCGGGTTCTAAAAGCTCATCGAATTGCTGCACACTGAGCAGATGCCATGAGTTTACCTGCAGTGGACTTGCACGCTGGGGCAGATTATGGTGCTGTTGTGCCGATATGGAGGATTCTCACCGTCTTTTCTTTCCTTTGCAGATGTTTGTGAGGCTTTAAATGTGACAGTCTCGCCGGGACCAACAGTGCGATACTCCGAGGGAGATAATGCTACCCTTTACTGCCACATTTCTGAAAAGAGAAAGACAGACAATTTGCTGGCTGTGCGGTGGGTCTTCGCTGCATCACCGACCCAGGAGTATCTGATGATCAAAATGACAAAGTTTGGATCTGTCCAGTATTATGGAAATTACACTCATCATTTCCACAAGCAAAGACTGCATCTTCTTAAAGAGAAACATGGAACTATGTACAAATTTCATATTCTAAGTCTCCAGCAAACAGATCAAGGACATTATATATGCAAAGTCCAAGAAATTGGCAAACACAGGAATAAGTGGACAGCATGGTCAAATGGCACAGCAGCTACTGAAATAAGAGGTGAGAGACGACTGATTTAAATTCTGTCATTTTTCTTGTGCCACGATCCCTTTTTTTCTTTTCTTGCAAGTTCATCCACAAGATACTGGAAGTTAGGTTATTTTTAACTATTATGTGTGGATAGGAGAATAAAAGCTAATACTCATCTTCTTCACTTACACATTACAATTTAAACACTATTAAGCCCATGATAAAATGTAAAGAAGCGAGAAGATTGGTAGATTTGTAGAAGATAGCCTATTTCCTTTGCCCTTTACCAGAATAACAGTAATTAGAACTCCTTTACAGTCAGCTACAGGTTTCTACAACTTTCCTAGTGGGAATAAAAAAATGCCATTATTATTTAAATACAAAGAGACGGAAACAGAGAGAAATTAACTTATTTTCTGAAGAATATGCAGTGGGTCTGCCAGACATAGAAACATTAAATTTGAGATTTACGTTTTTCCTCTCTGTTGGTGTTTTCATTGGTTTTAGTTCTAGTCTAGCAGCAGTTGGTAAGTAGGATTTCTAGTACTATTTCTGTAGTTTTGCTTATATCACTTGTAGCCAGAAAGCAGAGCTAGAAAAGCAGTAACCAGCCTGCTGGTATTGAACTTCAGATAAAGAAATAATCAGCAACAAGTGAGGGTTTTGAACTGAGTAGAAAACAGACATTCTCTTTGGCATGGGTCAGCTCAAATCTAACACCACCACACCCACACTTTCAGAGATTGGTGAAACTGGCTTTTAGAGACCAGAGTCCTTTGAAGAGGTGGCTGAGCTCAGCAGTTGTGCCATTAGCGGTAGCTGCCAAACTAGCTCCCTGCGTGTGGCTTTATAAACACAAAAATTGATTTCACACGGGTCCAACTATAAAGATAATGCCAAAAACTGAGTGTGACTGCTTAGTCCATGGGTCTGGAAATTCAAGAGGTTCATCCAGCAATCACAGAAAAACTTGTGGGAGAAAACTGTACTTCACGAGTTTTCTGCCATTGCTGTTGATGCTAAATTTAGTGTTGTATTTAGGCTGCAAAGGTTATTCCTGTAGCTGGGAAACCTTAGTCCCATTTATCCAATTTATGTTTTGGGGAAACTGGCCCTGGCTCTCCTCTGAAACCAGTTTTGCTTTGAGGGAACTCTGTTGACTACAGGCCTTTTCAAGATAGATTCAAACACGCTTACATAGTCTTAATCCAAAGCACGTTCTGTCAACACCAACTTCACTGGTGTCATTCAGGTTTCTGTATCACTTTGAGATAATACACGCACCGTGAGACAAATGTGAGAGCAAAAACTAATCTTTGTGAGTGTATGATCTCCCGTGGGTAGCTCTCAGGTATCACAAGCTTTCATTTTGATCTATCAGAAGTACAAGAACAAAGATGTGAATAACCACAATATAACAAGAGATAAAGAGCAGCTTCACATTGACCAACAACGTTTAGATCTGCCTTAAGAAATCATGGCATTAACATTATGTAATTAGCTGATTATTATTAACAATGATGAAAGACAGTAACTATACAAAGCTGAATTTCTGTTTAGATTAGTAGCAAACACTATGGATCAATTTTAAACACCAGCAAGAAAATCCTAGTCTAAACTATTTGGTCTTACTGGTTATGCAAAACTTGCCTGGAAAGCCTCTAAGACATTCATATGAGATTTCCTCTGCTTCCTAGTTGCAGTCAGAAATATAAATAATGACAGAGCAGGACCCAAGTCCAAATTGGAACCCTTACCTGTCTCTGTCAGGGAAGGCCCACCCCTCCAGAACCCAGACCTCAGCTGTGTGCATCACCCACACTTCTTTTGCACAGAAGACCAGAGATGCAGGACTTAAAGGAAAACTTCACCAAAGCTCATTAGACTCCTAAATACTAATCACCAGAGCAATCAGTACCAGGGGTCAGAAAGGTAATCCTGCAGCCAAATGTCATCTGTAAACCATAACTTGATATCCTGATGAAACCAAAGCCTACATGCTCACTACCAACTAGTCTGCCCCCTTTTGAATCCATGGGCTGATTTTAATACGATTAACAGTCTTAAAGATATTAAGGTTGTACAAATAATGTGAAATTGGCTGCAGGGAGGGAGAAAAGATCTGCATGAACTTCCTCACTGAAGGAAAGCTGTTAGAACAAAAAAAGGTAATCATTGTTCTTGAGCTGCCATGTGCCCAGTGACCTTCCACATCACAGTCAGTAATTGGGTCTCCTGGACATACCGTAGAAGGAGGTGGCCGGTACTAAGGTGGTTGTGGAGAGGGGAGGGTATGTGACACAGAATTCATTAGCTTCACAGCTCAAAGAACAGTTTCTTTTTTGATTTTTGTTGCTGTTTCACTCTTGTTTTTTAATGAGGAGGAGTAAAAACTACTAAAGCCCAATATCTCCTGATCTCAGCCATCTCAGTCTCTGGAGGGCATTAAGTTCTACAAGCACTGACCCCATGTTGGGTGGCTGGAGCCAAGACACAGTGGTTAGTCTTGTAACCACACAGGGGTATGAAATGAAACTTTACTGCATGCATGATTTAGCCCTACAAACTTCAGGCGTTAGCTGGCTTCATGCTCAGCAGTCGTTCTTCCCTGCTGTTCCTGCGCTTGGTTAGGAACTGGCTCTTCTCCTCCTCTCCCTGTCTCTTCCTCCTTCACCCCTCTAGATTTGGCTGAAAGGAGAGATTCAGCCACTGTCAAGAAGGAACTGGCAAGCAGAAGCACTGATCACCCCAACTGCCTCAGCCCCTCACCTTTGGGAGGGAGCAAAGCTGGCAACTGGTGTGGGGAAGAGAAGCCAAAGCTCTCATCTCGACCTACAAAGAACAAGTGCTTCAAACACTCTGCTTGGGAAGAAAAGGAGGAGAGGCTGAGAGTAACTACCAGGTGTTGTTACTTCCAACAGCACCTCGAATGGATGGGCAGGGCTGAAGCTTGCAGGCCTACAAGCAGGGTTAGGAGGTCACCATACAACCCCAGAGTCTCCTAGAGGATAGACCACTCTTTTTTCCTGTGCTTTAGGGAAGAAATTCTAAGGATAACTTGAGGGATGGGAGCTAGAGAGGGCCAGCTCTGGTGTCAAGACGCGGAGAGAAACAGCAAGGGAGGAAAGTCCTCTTTCAGCTGGGGGCTTATGCTATACTGACCCTTCCCCTCAAATCCTCTGCACCAGAGCAGGTAGCTGTCTCCAAGAGTAGTGCACTGAAAGATAGAGTGGATAACAAGTCATGTCCTTCTTGCATGAAGGACTTGCGAAATAGACCGATAGATGTACTCAAGGAGTACTGAACAGGTGGGAGGCTTGCAGGGTTGGAAAAAAAAACAACAGAAAACAAAAACAAAAAGAGAAAAAAAGAAAAAAGAAACTCAGATGAAGAATAATTTTTAGAAATTTCCTGTGATAATGTCACTTCATAGGGCAGGCCAGCATTTTAAGGAGTGTTTTCTTATTCACTGAATGATGGAATTTCTTAAATGGCTGTAGTGAAATATACGTATTTGTCAGGAGTGCTTGGAAAGGGAATGACATGTTCCAGGTAAATGGCAGCAGAAGAAAAAGCAATACAAAAATATTGTCAGACCACCTTTCATACCCCTCCTCACAAAAAGCCACTCTGCACCTTTCATAGCTGCTCAGGCTATTGCTAACTATAACACAGGAACTTCTCATTGCTCTTCTCAGCTAAAGCGTGGGGTTCAGATCAATTTAGTTATTGTAAAGAAAGAATACCGTAACTTTTCAGTCCAGCCCTTCAATACTGCTTTTCCCCCTGATTTTTAGTATGATTTATGAATACATAATCAGAGCGGGGATTTGAGACTCATGTCTTCATCTTTCTCGTGCTGTCTGCTCAGCTGTACTGCTGCTCTCTGCTTCAAAGGTAACCCAAAGCAGAGCAGGAAACCCAAGCCAGGGAGGAAGGCAGGCCCACCTGCAGACTAAACACACTGACAATATGCCCTGTGGGGATCCAAGGCAGACACCACCACCACCCCACTCCTCTGAAAAGAGTATTTATTCTAATTCTAAATCCAGATCAAAGATGCTAAAAGACATCTGCAAAATGACATATCTTTAAATGTCTTAGCAACTGCTTTACTGCTAAAAGCCTCTTCACTGGAAGGAAAGGACCGCCTTAGCTAGCATTTGGTTAATGCACTGTGAGCCTACAGGACTTGCTACACATGGGAGGGAAGGCAACTCTTTTCAGAACAATGATAAAGTCTCCAGTTTCCCCAATGGTAACACTTGCGCTTTTCAAGGAAATTTTCTTCCAAACACATTTTGTATTTTATATTATGATCAGTTACAGTTTTTATTGCAAAGGGATTTACTTATATTACAGTTAGATCCAGGATGCAACAAAAGGAACAATACAAATTGCCTGAAGCATTTGGACACTTAAGTTGTAGTGCTTGCTTGTGCTTTTTCAAAAAAGGTAACAGTATTCAAACAAATCACAGTTGCTGTCTCGTCTAACATTTTGTTCCAGTTAATGTGTTTGCAGTTATGCCCAAATTCAAAATAGTTATCTTTATGCTAAAGCACCAGGCAAATTTCTTACAACTTTGTACATCAAATGGATGCAGAAATAGCATTTAGGTCCCTTTTTTTGTTCACTCAGGAAGAGGGGGTCACATCCCTTAAGCCTACTACTTAGGAATAGCAACATACGTTCCAAATGGATTCCAAGACAAGGGAAGAGACTACATGTAGGAGGACAAACACAGAAAATTAGGCAGTCAGACTATAATCCTTCTGGCATGGACAACACAAACAAGTAGAGACCACAACAGTCAGATTTGTTGTGAAGCTTGTGTCAGGGTTTCCCAGAGTCTGAGATCTATTACGTATTAGTCACATGTGGCATTTTCTAACAGTAAAAACGTTGCAAGATATAGGAATGCAAGATATAGGAATGCAAGATATAGGAATGCAAGATTATTTCCTCCTCCCCCTCAAAAAAACCCCCACAAAGAAACCAAAAATTACAAAAGCCCATTTTTCAGGAAAGGTATTCTAAAATACTTGTCAAAAATATACACGTGTGATGCTTTCATGTAACAGATGAGTAGATTTGTTAGAATATTCAGGTTGTGCTTCACGTGATTCATCACAACTAAACAGACGATTTCACTAGTTCTGAAAGCAGTTGCCTCACACCTCAGATCCCTATGGGGGCACTCCTTAATGAATTCCCTTTTCAGTAGGATATTTGTTCTTTAATGATTTGCCATGTCAACCTCTCTTGGATGTTCAGACCTAGTTGGCAATCTGGAGGACATCACCAGACTCCTACTCCATTGCTAGCAGAAAAAAAATCATGGATTAACATAAGTGAGATCATCTAATCTGATGTCATCAAAAAATGTCAGCATGCATAAACAATCCGGCTGAGGACAGCAGAGAGGGTTTTGAACAGTGATCCATCTGTCAGAACACTTGGATTCTAGTGCTAGATAGTACAGCTTGTTATGATATTGACATTTATCAATTTGCCCAAAGCTCTGTAGCCCGCTCCTCCTCCTGAAACAGAGATGACAATTCTGTGCAAAATCTGCAGCTATTTTCCTTTTTAATTGAGTTAGAACACAGTCATTCAGTCAGGCCTTTTTCTAGGCTACAAAGGAGCTGGTACAACTTGTGGCCTTGCAGTCTTTCTGCTCAGAAAAGACTCCCACCCATAGTCAAGCGAATTACACCAGCTGAGAACTCAAGCTGTTCTGCACAAAAACGTCAGTGGCCATTCTTACAGCAGTGACAGCAGTTTATGGTAGTTAAGATGTTCAGCCTAGTCTGTTTTACATCTAAGACAAGGATACTGAGGGTAAGTAGATGCATTCTGCTTTCCAGCTCAAATATGCAATTTCTGAAGCAGGTATCATATCCACGTATATTTAAAAGGCATGGCATAGAAGCCAGATTTTGAGGGAAGTAAGAAGGAAAAGAACTCATGAGCAGTGCCCTCACTTTGGGGTCTCTCAATGTGTTATTTGGGTGTTGTTGTAGGAATTGCAGGGCAGTTCAACCTGCCAAGGGACATCCAGAACAGTTTTGGAAGGAAGGCAAGGACTTTTGGACCAAATCAGGAGCCTACAGAGTCAGTCTTGAAGCTGGGGAAACGCTATCACGTTGGCAGAGATTACTTCAGTATCAAGCATTGCTAGAGTGACTTCCCTGTTTTTTAAAAACCTCTGCCTAACGTGGCTGGCCCCAAGTCATTCTCAGGAAGCTTTCAGAGCTGTGTCATTCAGTAAAGCCACTGCTCTTCCAATTATTTTTTTTCCCTTAACCTCTAAGACTTAGAAATAGACTACAGTGTTTCAAATCCTTCTTAACTACAAGGGAAATGAAATTCCTATTCTCTTGAGCAAAAATTGTTCACTCCTTTCTAAAATTGGTTTTGGACAGAAACACAGATTTCAGCCCTGGAGGTACAAGTTCTGGGTAACTGAGAACACAGAGTTGGAATAAAGCCAGCTACATACAGCATTATTGACAGCTTTTTCCCTGGGAAAAAAAAGCCACCACAGAACTTAAAAGCACACAGCCACCCTATCCTAAGGCCTCGGCTCTTCAAAAGTGTGTTTCTGTTCTCTTGCTGTACTTCTCTGCATTTAACCTTCAACTAAGGAGCCACACATTGCATCTTCCCAGAATAAGATGATAACAGGGAGGCAGTCTGAAGCCATATGGCACTCCTGGGGGGTGCCAAGCCAGATGAGATTTGCTGGAAGATATTTTTGTAGTTCTGTTTTATAACTGAAGTGTTTAATTGAAAGGTAATTATCCTACGAGATAAAGCAAGATCTTGGTGCACTCAAGTGTAAGGCAGAACTACATTTACTTCAAGAGGTCCCAACTTTTTATGTCACACATTTTCAGTTCTTGTTATGCTATCTTTTTTTTTTTTTTTAGTGATTTCATCAAAATCGTCTGATGATCCCAGTTTCAAGAAAAACCATGAAGCTTGGAAGTTTTTTGAAGGTAAATATGCATCTAACTGCTACTGATTCCACACAAGATGTTAGTTTAATCCAATTCTACAGGACAATTAAGGTGTCCCAATCATGACCAATTTTGCTAGTTCCTGTGCAAACTCAAGCCTTCCCAGAGAAATCATCCTATAGAGTACAGGGGGTGCTGGAGAAAAGCGAATGGAAGGCTCCAGCTTCAGTCTTTCATACATTTGTCATGGTCAATGGGAAAATAACCTATGCCTGGCTAATTATGCAATGCAAATGCAGACCCTTACCCAGAAAGGTGCTGAGCATGTCTCAAGAGGTACCAAGCACTCCACACTCCCAGCAGCCTTAGAAGCTGCTCACTGAACACACTCTGCACTGCAAGTGCAGCTTAAAGCTCCCTTGAGTTTGGAGGCAAGCAGTATTTTCTGTGTAGATTAGAGGGCAACTGTTTCAGGACACTGAAACCCAGAATTTGCATGCAATTGGGATTCCCTCCTCCTCCTGCCCCAATCCGGAGCAGCAGTGAAGCACCAGCATAACATTTGCAGCTGCTGCGCTGCCTGCCAGGCAGGACTGCTCACTTGAAGGACAGCCTTGATTCTGTGGGGACCCTTGCTGTTTAAACCACAATTTACAAACTATATCCTTGTACTGCGTAAGGGGAACAAAGCATAGAACTGCAGGTCAGGGGTCTAGTTCCAGCAACGCTATTTTCTGCAAGAACACTTGACCTCTGAGGTTTAGTTTCCTCTCTGTAAAGCAGGAGAGAAGCCAATATACCTCCCTAAGGACATTTAAAGACATTAATGGGTAGAGCATCCTTAAAGTACTCTATTTAGAGTTCTAGTAAAAGAAGAAATAAGTCATTAAAGATTTCTCCTTCTGAACAAAATACTCCATCTTAATTTGCAATGGTACAACTCCTGTCGCCTCCACTGGGAATGTATTATGGTACCTGAATGAGAGCCATGAAGGGAGACCGAGGCTGTAAATTAAAAAATAAAAAAAAATATTACAAAAATTGCAAGCCAGTGCTGCAACCAGAAGAAACAGTCACAGACTTCCTTCCTCAGCTCTTCAGTCCTCCCAGCCCCCAACTGTTTTGTTTTGTCTTCTCATTAATTTTAAAAAAAATATGTACAGCTGTTTGAACTGGGAAATAATTCAACTGAAAGTCCTCTTGTTTTCTGGTTGCCCAACAAAAAAAAAAAAAAAAGAAAAAACCCCAAACCAGCCCTTTCCTCCTGAAAGTAAGCCATCTTAGGTGTAGTTACACCTACTTGCATTTATGGTGACTTCAACCAAATTTTAAACTGATCAGGATACTATATGAAAGTTTCAAGAGGGTTAAATTACTTCTGAACTATTACCCTAAATCTTTTGGGCTGGAGTCTATTTAGATCTGGTAGATGTAACTCATTTCTATTCTGTAAGCATGAAGCATACAGTTGCAACACTGACCATCATCTGTGCTTGGCTTCCAGATCTATACGTGTATGCAGTATTTGTATGTTCAATAGGAATCATCAGCGTCCTCCTTTTTACGCTTGTCATTCTCTGTCAGTCACTTCTGAACAAGAGGAGATCCACAGGTGAGTGAAGATTCATTTTGCAAGGCCCTTGCCAAAGAGGGAGAGGGGGAAGAAGGAGAATGCAGAAAAAGCAGGAAAGAGAAATATCTCCTTGCCTTGATTTTAATTATAAAAAAACCAAAACAAGGTAGAAAAAAGCATTTCTGCCAGAAAAACTAGAACAAAGGCATTTTGCTCCCTTTGAATAGCTATTTCACTTTAAATTTGCTTTGGACTTTTCAAAATCTTTTGGCTTTGCATAAACATAAACTAAAGGTTGTTGTAACTTCTTTCAAAGATGACCAAGTGCTGTATCATTAAATTGCATTCCTATCAGATCTAGCTAGCATTTTACACCAGCGACATTTCTGCAGACATTTAGAGGGGTTTCAAAGCAGTCTTACTCTGTTTGGTTTTCTTCCCCCTTCCTGACTAGCTGACAGTATTCTTGGCAGGAGGGCAGTTGCTATTAGCACTCTCTCATTTGTAGCATTCTTTGAAACAAAAGCATCATTTAATCATTCAGATCTGTCTTTTCATAATAATCTTTCAAGATCAAGGATTACTGTTTCGTTCTTCTCTTCCTCAGAGAAGTTTTCTCAAAGAAGCCACATCTGAATGAAAGCAGCCCTATTGTAATCAAATGTGCTATTTCATATCTGTGGAGTAACCAGTGCAGGCTCTACTTTCCTTCTGGTTTAAGACTGGTTTATTTGGAGAGCTCACACAAGATGGAGATGCCAGCATGCTTAGCAGCCACCATGTTAGCAGAGGGACCATCTCTGAACAGTAACTTTCAAAAAGCATTTGGTTAGTGGTTTGTCCTGTTAATGACAGGAGAGAATCGTGACTTTGCTGCCTCTTCAACACTATACACATACCCTGAAGGAATGAGTGACTCATACACAAGGGAGAAGACATGTAAACCAAAAATAGATGTATACAGAAGTCCTTGCCTGACCACAAACACATTTCAGGCTGTGGCTCTGTCTTCCCGGTAGTATGCTTACTAGGGTAACTCTGATTCTAACTGAGCCCAACACCTCTGCTTGCCAAGAGGAAGGAGCAAGATCAATGTTATTCTTCCTACCCTGTTAAGTGATGACAAAGGTTTTGTGCCAAGGGAGTACCCACACTTAAATGTGTTGGTCATGGTGAGTCACCCTGAAGCCACAAGCACTAGCCACACTGATGTATCCCATTTTTCCTTTAGCAGACATTAGGCTAGATTTTGCATCTGCTTTGGGTGATTTACACTGGTCTAAGCATACAAGCAGCTTAAGAAAAGGTATCTTTACATTGAACCAACAGCAGTTAAATATAGAAATAATACAGAATACAATATAAAATAAGTATATACAACACAGAAAAAGTAATTTCTTATGAGTTACTAAATCCCTTCTTCACCACCCTAATATCTGAATAATTGCAGGCTTCACCAAATATTTATTTAGAGTTTGAACATTACCCAGTAAACACTGGCAGCATTAAACTTACGGATTCAATGGAAATGTAACAGAATTAAGCTTAGCAGACAGTCACCCAGCGTACAACAGATAAGATTTTCAGGCAAACCTTTCAGCTAGGTCCACTTGATCAGAGTATTTTCCAGAGCCACATTAATTGGCTCAGCATTCAGTAAAGCATTAGGGAAATAAGTTTCTGAAGCAACAGTGGAAGAAGTGTTAGTGACTAACACAGTCTCCACTTGCCTCGTATTGCTTTTTCTCTCCGTGACTGCTGGGCCATGGCGGCAAGCTCAGCCCTGAAGCTCTACCCTAGGGAGCAGTAGCTCCCTGGGAGATACTTTCTCCACTCATCCGTATGGGCACGGGGCACAACAGCCCCCTCCTCCCTCAACACTCTTCTAACCCCCTCCAGAGGCACCTTCCAGGAGTTAGGGTCTGACCACGAGATATCCACCCTGTCAGTCAACATTAGTGCTCTCACATTCAGACTGTTAGAATAAGGCATCTCTCCTCAAAAAGTATTATCTTACCTCCTTCTCCATCCTCAGCATTCCATACCTCCATCCTGGGCTGGACTAGGCAGATCCTAGTATTCATGAGAAAAGAGCCGGCAGTGAAATCCTGAAGTCCATTGTTCCTTGAGGAAGGGAGAAAAGACAGGGACAGCAAAGCAATCCTCCCTCTACATCACCCCAGACCTCCACGTAGGCTCCAGGCGCAGCTGCCTTCCACCTTCAGCAAGATGGTTGCGGCATCATCTTCCTCAGAGGTTCTTCAAGAGAAACGTGGCTCTGCTCTTCCCCTGGAGACCAGATCAGGGGCTCAGGACAACCAAAACTAACTCCTTACCTCACCTTGCCGGGCAAATTTCCATCAGGCTTCTCCCTGAACCTCTCCAATCACGCCACCCCTATCACAGGGACGCCAACAACTCCCACCACTCCAGCTTCCTCCCACAGTTGCTCAGCCTTAACACCTCCAGGAGGATAACCTGCCCTGCTCCACCCCCACATACAGGGAGTGAAGGCAGGCACCCAAATACAGGGAGAAGAGGGAGGGAAAACCCTGCCTAGCCCTCTAAAAGAACAGCCAACGCTGGGACAAAGAGGAACTCATACCTGAGCTAAAAGTTGAGATTTGCAGTAGATGAAGCTGGAGATG
The DNA here is from genome assembly GCA_013400135.1 of Rhinoptilus africanus. Taxonomy (NCBI): domain Eukaryota; kingdom Metazoa; phylum Chordata; class Aves; order Charadriiformes; family Glareolidae; genus Rhinoptilus; species Rhinoptilus africanus. The sequence goes on from VXBO01010503.1 coordinate 982,253, forward strand.
ATCCCTCTGGAGTGTCTGTGAAACCTGAGCAGGTCCTGCCTCACCTCAGGGCTCTCGCGTGAGAAGGGTAATGCTGAACCCAGTTCCTCGCGGAAGGAGCTCCCCCAGTTTGGCTGCACTGTCCCGGCGGCTGGGGCTGGCCCATAGCACAGGGCAGGTACGGGCTGCTGAGGGAAGCAGCAGTGGCTGCTTCTGGCAATCCCACGGTGGTTTTGGTAGAAGCCCCTGACCATTTGTTACAGGAGTGGTTGCTCTTCGTAGTCCCTGGTTCAAAGGTTTGGAGTATTTACTGTAGGGCAAAGCAAAATAATACATAGAGGTGTTCAAAAGCACGTCAACAAGGTACATGAGCATCCCCTTCCTCCCAGCGGGTCAGGCCTACTCCTCACCCGTACCTCCGCAGGCAGGCGGCTGGAAGCGCTGCCGTGGCTGGCTTAGACGTGGCCCTGCGTTAGGCCAGATCCCCGTCCTCACAGGGCTGAAATGTACCCTCCTGGGAGCTGTGCAGCTTCCTGAGAATGGGAGAATCTAGATAAGGCCTAAGATGAAAACCCTCCTGTAGATAGGGGCATGACCATGTAAGTGCACTGTTGGCTGGTTTTCACGGCCTTTTAAAGAACAGAGAACGTGAAGGGAGGGGAGTATCTATGTTGAATTTAACTTCCCGCTATGGCTCAGGGATGCACCCTCTTTTCCTTCTGACAAATAAGGTGGCAGCAGGTTGACGAGAAGAGCCAGAGCCTCTCTCCCTGCCTGCATGTCCCCGCACGCAGCACCGCCTGGGCAGAGCACAGAGCCACCAAGCCACAAAAGAGCATCTTAATATCCCTGGCTCCTAAAGGGCTGCGGGGAGGGGAGTTGCCCTTGCTCAGGACTACTGATTCAAAGCAAGGTGGAGCATAAGGATTTACACAGCTCACACACACCGCTGTCAGAGACGGGGTAGTGGCTGGACTGGACCTCCCATCTGATCCCAAGAGGCAATCCCTTTATGCCTGAGCCCGCAGCCTAGCTTACATTAGGAACAGCAGTGGCTCCTGTGGGTGAATGGTTTATTTCAGGCTTCTGGAAATAGAGGCACCACAAGGGAAATAAAAGTCTTCAAAGTAAAATTACTGGCCTGCTGTACTTTTCCTTAGCAAGCTGTCTTTTGGCTGTGCTGACCACTGGAATGTGTGTTGCCCAGCACTTCCACAGCAGATTTTTGGTGTTGTTTGATACATTCCCCTCGCCCACGCCTAGCTCTGTCTTTGAGTCAGAATACATTTTAATACACAATATAATGATGACTATCAGCTCTCCCAGTGTAACAACCTGGCAGCTCCACAGTCTCAGCAACACAAGTCTATCTGCAGTGCCCAATCGTAACTCATAAACTGTGTTGGTGTGAAGCCACATTTTCTGTCTTTCTCTTTTTTTCTTTAACAGTGAAGCATTACCTGGTGAAGTGTCCCCAGAACAGGTAGGAGATTACACTTCTCTTTACTATAACCCAAGGCACCAGTTCTGGTTTTGTTTTGCTATGTATGCTGAAGAAGATGAGTGATGTTTTCCAAAATGCCTACAGGAGGATGAAGAGTCTGGGATCCATGACTCATGAGTATGACTGCAAGCCAACATCTGCTGTGCATGATAAGGGAGATCTACCTGGGCAATCTACCTGTAGGTCCTGCAGGTTCTTCAGTGACAAGCCCCTCCTTGAGGCTCTGAATTGCTTTCTGGACAAGCTTGCTTTTATCCTGTGTGACTTTCTAGGGTTTCCCAACACCTCACCAGATAGTAATGACTTAAACCGTGCATATATGTAGAACAAACCACAATGTTACCCAGTGATTCCTGCACCCAGGAATAGGGAGTGGGGCTCAAAAGCAGATTTTCAGGGCCACAGTCTATTCCCAGCTGAAGACTCCAAGGGATGGGAAAAATTCAACTTCTGCTGCAGTCATTAATCACTGTTCCTTTAAATACCACTGACTGCCAAAAGTTTTTGACTGTGTGGTGCTATAAAACTGATTTCCATTGTATGATTTTCCTGAGATATAAATTGTGCTGGAAATGCAGCAAAAAGAAAAAAGATGACAGAAGTATTTTACAAACAAAAAAGATTAAAGAGGGATGCCTCATAACAACACAGAAGAACAGCTGTTTCCCAGTTTTCAGTGACATAAAACATGTGTTTCTAGCCTTGTAGTTTAAATCCAGTATCACTTGATATCACAGATAATATTTCTTATAGTATTTTTTTAAATATTACGAGATTCAATGCCAAGTACAGCATACCCTAGGTCCTTCAGTAGTGTAATTTTTAGTGCATTCTGATGGCATTACTGCTGTACTCAGTCTCACCAACACTTGGATGTAAGTGAAGTCACAACAAAGCAACAGAGAGGTCAGGAGAGGCCAGTACAAACTGAAACTTTCATGTTATTCATGGAAAGATCTTTGTTCTGTGACCCTGACCAGCCATTGCATCACACCAAAAATTTACAGACAGCTCAGCAGTTTTAATTTTTCCCTGGATGTTTTCTCTTTCCCCTTCTTTATTAGTTGCTGGGACAAAGCTGGAATTACAAAAACAAAAAAAATAAGGGGGAGGGGGAGGAAATCAAAGTAGATTGGTACACAACACAAGAAAAGGAGAAAAATGAGACCCGACTGAGAAGATGACTGAAAAAATGGAACATGACAGTCAGATAAAAAGACTTGTACTACAGAATCTGCCTCTCTGGGAATAAGTGATGTGGTAGTGATACTACCACAAACACTAAACTTAGGAGGCTGAATAGCAGAGACAGAACAAGCCAACATGATTTCTTCACTGTAAAACAGAGTCTTCAAAAGTGAAAGAAATGCATGACCCTGTATGGATAAAAATATGGTTTCCTGTATTTCAGTGTGACAAGATATGCTAATGAAAACCCAAATTGCACAAGTGCACGTCTAGAGCACATTGACTTCAGGGCTTTAAAATTAAATAGCTATGAAAGTGTTACCAGTATCATCATTTTTGTTATGTTTCACACTTGGTACCATTTGTTTTTCACCCTCTGCTGAAAACACAAACCATTAATTCCTTTGAACTCATTTCTCTTCACCTTCCTTGTCTTGGAACTTAATTCAACACATTTAGACCCAAAACTCAGTGTCTAAATATCCATTAGGCCAAACTGATGAACTAATTTGCATGAGATTCCTGCCAGTCAAAATGACTACACTGTGCAAAATTCAGCCTTTATTAGAGAGGTTCAGCTCCAACTCCCTTAGTGATATTTCAAACTCAGAGCAGAATCCAGTATCAAAATTACATGAATAGTCCAGTGTCTAAGAAACGTCTGTACTCCCACTGCAGTAATACCTAAGTATCTTAAAATATTTCATGTCTGACATCATAATGGTGTTTCTACTTAATTGGAATCTGAAGCACAAAGGGCTAAGTGATTTGCCCCAGGTCTCACAAAATGGCCTTGGTAGAAAAGAAAATCAAATCCAGATTTCCTGAGTAGAACAAAGCTAATGTTTGGGTTTTGGTTTGCTACTTGCCCAATAACAAATTAAAGAAAAAAAAAAAGATGAGTTAACCAAAACCCATTTCTTTCCCACATTTTAAAAATAAATACCTAAATAAAAAGTACTGTTATTTTGGGTTTTCCAAACCACCTAATTCCATTTTCTGGTGTTTTCTTTAAATATCCTCCTTCTTATTATATTCCTTGTTATTAGATCATTTTGTCAGTTTTCAGATCCAGAAATCCCCAGGAGGTGTAACTTTGAAAATAGGAATATTTTTTTTCTCTCTCTTTTATATTTGTTTTTGGCCTGAACTCTCCAGTCCATTGGTGACTGCTCTTCTGGAGACAAATAATTTGTGATGAAAAAAGTGTTTACATCAAAAAAGCTGTCCATCTCGACACTTCGGTTCCACAGTGCCAATCTAACATCGCAGGAGCAAATTATGGCAGACTAAAGCAGAACTAAGTACCCAGTCCATCCCCGGCACCTTTTCACACAGCTCCCCTATTTGGAAAATATCAAAACAGCTCCCAGTTCACTCAAGTGATTTTTTTTGTCATCCCACTGCAGACCTTTGACAAGAGAAAAATAGCTGACTTAGATGACAACAGGAAAAGTCCCACATCCTTGACTCTAATAAGGATAGTAAAGCTAAAAATGTCATAGTTTGCCATCTCTTGGAACAGCCATGACTTCCAGGGAAACTGCCGTCCTGGTGCCATGACTGTTAGACACCTTCCACAGGTTTTCCCCTGAAACTCCTGTATTTTTCTTGCTCTCTAAAAACTCATTAGATCCTTCAAGAAATGTACAATCTGACACTGTTGAAATAGAAGCCAGGAGGCTGGAGGAGGAGCTGGAGATAAAAAACTAACTTTCCTTTTAGACATAGAACAAGACAAACTCACAAAGAGGCAGTGTTTTGGAGCCAAGGAGTCTTTTCTGAGCTGCCTTGTTTGGTTTGAGGAGCTCAGTTCTAAGACAGCAAGTACAGTTATTGTATCTCCCAGAATTAGTTAACCCTGTATGGCCCTGGCATTTAAATGAAAAGTGTTAAGCCACAAATACATTTCTCTGTAGCTTCATTTTTTCAGTGGCAAAGCAGGAATAATAACTAATGCAATGAATTGACACTAAGCCTTTTCATATATTGTGCTTAAAGTAGCTATATTAGAATCACAGTATCTTTAAGCTACACATCTGCCTTAATGATCTTGGGTTATTAAAAGGAAAAACATTAAAAAAAATAATTCTCCTCTCCTTTTTGTTGTTCTTTGTTCTTTGCAGTTTGCTGCGTTTGGGCAACAGAGCCAGGAAGGATAGTTACATTTCCTGCTGGTTTTAAACCATTTCATGTTTTGATTTTAATATAGAAACAAGTGGTTGTTGTGGGATAGGTTCACAATAGTGCAGGCAGACTTTGAAATTATTTTACTGCAACCCTCAGTTTACATAATTGATGTGGTTTATTTATAAATTATGAGAATATTTTACCTTTTAAACACTTTAAAAAAAGTTTGGCAGCAAACCTATGTTTTGGACAGACGAGGTGGAACAGAACTCAGGAGAATCAGCAAACCAGAGGCTTTTTGTAGTCTATGCAAGTGTAAATCCAGAGTGATTTTACCAATGGTAGTGACATTCATTTGGATTTACAGCTGTGTAAAATGATAATGTCTGTTATTTTGTTATTCTTGTGTGAGCGATAGCTGAGACATCTTAACTTTCATTAAGACTTTGACCCAGTTTGAATATTTTATTCTATTAATATAAAGCGAATGTTTCACTATGCAAAAGAACCTGGAGACAAACAGCAACTTGGGACAAATGATTTAAAATTCAGTGAAACCAGTGTTGTCAGTGTTATGACTATGGAGATCCCGGTTGGATCCCATTGTGTGGTGTAACTCACTAACACATAACAGAAAGGTCCCGCCAGCCATACCGTATTCATCTTTCCAGGGTGAGCCTATGGTGAGATGCACCTGAGCAACAATGGTTTACCAAGTCACCTCCACCACCACAGTTATCATAACTAACTGCTATACACTCTACCCCCCACCCCAGCTGTAAGTTAAGATTTATTTCATTACCTATTAAGCCAATACAATTTTATTTCACGTTAGTTCTAAGATAGGAGCACCTGCGCAGTCAATTACCACAGCTCAGCTGACACATGATAGCAATTACTGCAACCTGACTGCTTATCCAAGCCCTAAATATTCAAAGCAGCATATACTACCTCAGACTTTGGGAGATGCTAAGGGTAAAACTTAGAGGCTGTTAAGTGTAATAGTCCAGACACAAAAGCAGTCTGTTTACAATATGGCTTGTAGTCTTCCCTCATATCTACTAGTGCTTTTTGAGCATGAATATACTGGAGAATGCCCAAGTTTAGAGTGTGGGGCAAGGTTTCTCCAATTTACACCAGCCTCTTATAAAAAGCTGTCTGAAGACATGCTGGCGTGCCCTCCTGGCCCCACATCCAGTCAGCCCAAAAACTGCATCAAAGATTTTGCTTTGCCGTACACTTCCCGTCTGAGCTTACACAAGTCACCTAACCCGTCCGTGCCTCTGCTCCTGCAGGACAGAAGGGTGCAAGCTCATCTGGGGTGCAGCAATGGGGTCATACATGTTTTTAATAAATAGGTGCTATGAAAAGTGCCTTGTTTAAACCTGACACTTTGCATTTTCTGTGCCAGGACAGATCAGACTCCTGAGTTTCTCAGCCAGGCTGTATGGTTGAAAAACCACAGGTCATTTCCAACCCCTGAAAGTGTTTTTTCAGTATACCCCCAGGTCAAAGTACAAGTTCTTGAGCAGGGACTCTCACAAGTGGAAGGTGACGTGTTTACATGAACTCACTGGACAAACTGTCTTTCCATCTGTTGCCTTCACTTTTCCTCATAATATGGGTCTCTGCTTTGCAGCTCAGGGGAGACAGTTACCAGCGTGACAAGCATGTCCCCTCTACAGCCCAAGAAGATAAAGAAGAAGAAAGAGAGAGAGAAAGAGGAGCAGCCACCAGCCATCCCAGCAAAAGGTATGAAAACAGAGGTGCAGAGAGACTTCTAATCCTGAGCACAACCATGGGGGGACAGCAGAATGCGGAATGTCAGGACTCTGCCACTGGCTGTGCCTGTGGGGTGACCTTTGCTGGCTCCCATCCGTGGGGTAAGAAACAGCCCATGGCTGCTGCTGGGACCAGGGCACTCACCTCCCTGCAGCTTTAGCTGTTGAAAAGCCACTCACCGAGTCTAAGCAGGAGGTCTCAGCTCCCAGAAACCAGAGGAGAGGAACCTCTGTAGAAATATTCACCCTGCTCAAAGAGAAAATTTAAGTTAGGCATGATGAAATTTCACATTGAGGATAGACAGACAGACACTGCACTCTTAAAATTGCTGCTGTACTTGAGAAGTTAAGCAAGCTGAGCAGAAAAAGATCAACCGCTTGGGCAACCTCACTTTCAAAGTGGATTTGTGATTGCCTCCAGGGTCAATCACACAGACTCTTAGGCACACTTTCTGAGCACTACTGCCAGTGCTGAGCCACTGGGAGGGAGGATGGAAAGGACCTGAAGGGTTAGATCACAAGGGATCATTTCTGAAGAGGTATATTTACTCTGGCTTCTGCACACAAACAGCATGTTTTGCATATCAGATTCTTTAATCTTATGAATTTTTCTAATTCTTAAGTCCTATGCTTCATTGTAAAATGTGTCGCCCGAAATACAGTTAAAGTACATGTATTTGCTTTTAACGCACTATTAATGTGCAATTTATAAAAATGACAGTGAATGATGATAATATGAAATGATTCCTTAATATTTATTTCCATAGCTCCAATAGCCAATAATTTTCCTAAGCCCAAGCTCCTGAAACCTCAAAGAAAATTGATCCTGGTAAGTAACTTTATATGACATTATTTTCTCCATATTCTTCTCTTAAATACAAATGCTGTTATGCTGCCAGAACTCTAGGTTCAGAAACTATAAATTGGCTTAAAAAATCATACAAGTCCTTTTTTTTTTTTTTAAGTAATACTTTTTCAAGTGATGAATTGTCTTGGCTCTTTTCATTTTGAGCATTAGGTTACACTGGATTATGTTTTCCAGCTTTCTAGCAGTCATAGCGTCTACAGATTCAGCCTCTTCTTAAATGCTATTGATTCTCACATGCTTCTGGCAGCTGTTGCTTTGGAAAAAATACTGGTTACTGATAGAAGTACAACTGTACTGGTCACACTGCTCTTGAGACTTTTCAAGTCAGAAATAGAAGGCCTGGTTCTGGCCTACAGTGGTGTAAATCAGGAATAACTGAAGTTGCAAGAATAAGTTTTAAGTTTATAGCTCATATTAAGGAAAAAACCTCCAACTCATATGACGGTTTCTGTTGAATATAAGTTTCTGTTTGAAAAAAAACCAACCCTGCAGATACATGCCAGACAAATCAAATAGATGGAAAGATGTTTCCCTGCTTTAATTACAAAGCAGTACCTGGACAAGATGTCCAGGCATCATAGAGAAGTTTTATACCAACTACCTTCAGCTGCCTATATAAAGAGGGTGGTCTGCTAGATTCCCTGTATAATCAATACGAAGAGAGATGAGTTAGAGCTGGAGTCTGATGCTCATACTAGTTCAGACTAGATGCTCTGAATTGCCTTTGGGGGATCTTTTCTCCCTTCTCTGGCAATAGAGGAGCACAGAGTGACTAACTCCCTAACTTAGGTGAAGGAGGATGCCTAAAGTTAGGCCATGTGAATAACCCAAATACCTCTGTGATGGCTTCACTTTCAGATGAGGGTTGGCACCAGCATCAGGGGATGATGGCCACCCTTTGCTGCGCACATACTGCATTAATCACTGCGCCCAGGCATATGGCTCCATCAGAAATCAGTTAGTCTTCAGCCCACATAGGAAAATCTCTCATCAGTTACTCTTCCTGCAGGTCAATAAAGCACATCAACACATTCTGAACATGAGGTAAATCTGTTTCCAGATGCTTTTTCTCTTGGAATAAATCCAAGGTTATGGGCCACAAATAGCTATTCGCTCTTCCCTTTCTGCTACACAACCCCAGTCAAGGTTCAAACTCTTTGGAGGTGAGCAGGAATAAAGCCTTTTCAAACAATGAAATCAGCTTTGTTTTCCCTCACGTGACTGAAGATCTGCACGCTGCATGCAGCCAGCAGACTCGGTTTTAATGCCTTACTGTCCGACTCGAGTCTGGCTCTGCTATTTTCCCTTTCATATTTCACCTCAGAGCGCACTTGGAGAGACATCTCAGCCTGTAGAAAACACATGATCTATGGATGTGAATGAGTTTTAAGTCAAAAATTAATCCAACAAATATTATCCAAAGGATTTTCAAGAAACTCGCCTACCAATACTTGAAAGAGAAAAGTAAACTAAACCCATGTCAGTCTATAAGGCACATTAAGAAGCTGAGCAGGACACTCCCCAGAGCTGTTTCCCATTTCTGTTCCTCTTGCCTCCCTTTACAACAGAGTTGGTTAAACCCCCATGTTTTAGCATTCTTTGGAAAAAAACCCAAATCACTTTTTCTGCTTTTTAAATAATTTTTCAGTGAGGAACTTAAACTAATTGAAATAAAAGAAGTTTCAACAGAGATAAAAAATGGTAATAATTACAGAGAAAAAAAGAAATATCAGATTCATCTAAATGAAACATTTTATTGATTTTGAGCATGCTTGCCTCCCCATTTCTGTAATTCCCCAAAATTTCTCAGATTTTAAATTTTCAATCTGCTTTGGGGTAAAAAATACTATCGTCATCCTGCCATATCTCTCTAGGATAAAAGACTTTTTCCTTTCCAGCTGTAATTATTGCACAGCTGGTGTCTGCACTAGGTCTTTTTTCATTGATGGCACATAGTTACTGGGTAATTGTCACTGCAAAGACAGACTCAAACTGCTGAGTTCCTGGACGACTTCTGCAGCTTCCCTGTGCAACCCAAGGAAGGTACCACACTGGGGCACCAGGAGAATATTCTAGAAAACCTAAGCAAGCAAGCTAGAGTATAAAGGAACATTACAAAATAATTCCAGTGTTTTGGGAAATTTTTTGTAATAATCTAAATACCAGGAAAATTATTTCCAGAGGACATGTGCTTCTGGTTTCTTGAAAGATGTTTATAATAAGCTGGAGAATTTCTTTCATTGTTAACGTGCTAGAGTGGGTTGCAGTATAATTTTACAAGAATACAATAACCTGGATAAAATATGGACATAATCTCAATGAAAATTAAAAAAAAAAAAAAAGAGAGAAAGCCTAATATCATGTTCAATTGCACAGCCTTGAGTAAAGCCTTTTAAAAACTCTGCTTAAGTCATATTGCTTTTGCTTTAGCCAGAATAACAATTCTATGCTCCCCTTGTTGCAAAAATATTCCCCATCAGTGTCATTCTCTATTAGCATCAATGAGAAATGCGTACAGATCAAAGGAAATAGAGATGCCGAGATGAAAAAAGGGATGGTTTTTATAGCATGCAAGAAGCACGGAGAGTCATTAGGAAGAAGAAAATTCTAGGGGCCCACAAATTCTGCTCTCTAAGGGCTGTTCTGCTATAGGCCTAAGTACTTAGCCCTTTGAGTTGGTAGAGATAAATCTTACGCTTCCTCAACCAAATTTTCTGGTAAGTTTTTCATTGCCTCCTAGAGATTAGTTGTCATAGCCCATGAGTGTTGGTTATAGAATATCATCTAAACGAACAGGTTTCAGTGTCTTTTCACAAAGGTTTGCACCACCAACTTTAGGAGCTCCTGTGTGTTTCACTGGAGCCAGTGAAAGGATGTGAGACTTCAGGTTAAACCAAATCCTGCAATCTTTACTTATGCAAAATTTTTGTTGACTTCACTGTTTTCACACTAAATTTTAAGGAGGGGAATACCTGCACAGATAAAACAGGCTATAAGGAATCTTCCTGATTCTGCTGCTGACTTATGTGGCCTCTGCAAAGTCATATAATCGTCCCACTTCAAAATTGGCTAAATATATCCTGTATTACAAATATATCCTGTATTACAAACCCAGATTCCCTTGGGCTTAATTCTTCAAACACATTGTACATGCGCACACAGTACATGAGTTGTGTTCTGCTGTTCCTACACTGACCAACCACTTGAATAACCTTTTTACTGGTGTGTATCTGGCTTCTCTTGTTCCCCACCAGAGAACACAATGCTCCTGCGTGACTTCTGAAGCCGAGTGCTTTCAGTGACCAGAGCTGAGCTATTTAAGATAATCCTTCTACTTTCAGCTCATACAGCATAGACAGCATTGTTTATCTCAGCATGGATTGGATCACTGGTGGCCCAGCACCACGTGATCGCCGAGATATTCCTTTGATGACAATGATGTAAAAGCTACATCATCAGGAAGGGCTTATGGTTATCTAAGACTGAGGGAAATTTCTGGAAGTCATTTTGTTAACTTTGAGCGAAAGTATAATCTTTTGCACTCGTTCTGCCTGCCTGTCTGCCTTTTTCAGGCACCACAGCCTCCCTGCTCCTGCCATGTCCACAAAGCAGAAGGGTGTTGTTTTGAACAGGAACTTTGCACAGGTTTGGCACCTGTGGAACTGAGAAGGCTGTGGCTTGGTCTCATCATCTGCATGTACTCAGCAAAATCAGGCTTTCAGCGTTCCACGTTTAGCTCCGTGTCCTACATTGGTGTATACTCCTTAATCAAGCAACGAAGACAGGTGCTCCTAAAGCTGCTCAGATGCTTAAGTTTTCTTCACCTGAAAAATACTTTTGCCTTTTTAGATTTCAGGAGCGTATTTCCCATTGTACCACAAACCAACCAGATCCAGTGTATATCAGCAGCAGTGACCTTGGAGTCCTTTTGGGAAAGAGGACTAGATGTGCGAGTGAATTATTTGCAGTCTGATTATCATGTCAAAGCTATGAAATGTAAAGAGCTGCTTTTGGTTTTTGATTGCTGGAGAGTTTGTGCCTTCTAAGGCACACTCCAGCCTGCTGTCCTGCAGCTTCAGCCTCACACCAACCTAGGAGCAAATTTACACATTGCAGGATTGTACTTGACAGACAGAGTTGATTTTTTCCCCCTGTCTTCTTTCTCATCTTACAATTAAGCACTACATCATTCAAAACAGTCTTATATCATATGCATCAAGCTAGCTAGGAAAGGTAGGCTAGTCAGGTTTTTGCACAACTAGTAGGATTCCTCATTGGTCTTAACCTGTAAGTACTATTGGCCCTTTCCTTGAGAAAGAAAAAGGAAGCGAAATACATTTGTTTGTTAATTTGTGGATCCTGGGTCTGGGAACAATCAGGGCTTCCTTTCTCCTGGATGATTTTAAATTAAAAGCTATGCCACCCTCTGTTAGAAGAGTTGTTTCCTCTACAATATGTAACAATGGGTGATGATTTAAGTTCACAATTTCTTAAGGCATTATTGATCTCCACAGACTTCAAGTAACATTGTACATATGATATACAAAGAAACGTTGAACATTTTTTTTCCTTGACTCCCTGTGATTCCTGAATATTTCCATCCATTCCACATAATTTCTCTCTCTGCGAGATGAATAAGCCTTTCCCCCCCCCCCTTCAGTCTGTCCTTAGGATGTGAGATGTCCATAGGAACATGAATATCATTTACACATTCAGGTTGACACTCATAAGACAACATATTCAAAAATGCTGAGTTATGCCTGCTTTCCCATTCAGATTACAGGTTGCTATCTTTACTCTCAAGAAGGAACAGTTTGTGTAAATACGTAAAATCTCTTGCTGGAATTGTGCCAGGGTTTGGGTATTTATGAAGTCCCATAGCAGATGATTTTTGTGTCATGACACATTTGGAGTAATAAAAGTGTCACCAGAAAACTGAAAACCTTTAATTACTTCCTTGGGTCTTTTTGAAGGGTAAGAAGAAATCAGTCTGATTTCCAGCAATATTGGTTTAGAATCTAGGAATAACTCTGCAGCTGTAAAAGGAATAAAATGTTAGCAAAGGTGAGAACACTTCCCCAAAAGCTGCTAAAACACCTCTGCCAGGTATATTTAATTCTGTTAATGAAGAAAGATGGTCTGGCACACCCCCTTAGAGTCCCTGCCTGCCCTACATTTGTGGGATTCTCTTTCTTTAAAATAAAATCATTCAGTAGGATCAGTAAATGATCTTTGTCCCTGACTTTGTTATCATAACTTCTGTGGGATTCAGTAGTAAAATTCTGATGCAATGCTCAAAAAAGCTTCACAAATTATTGTAGATATTGTTCCCAGGGAGTCTGGGAAGTATTTTTTAGTCTAGGGAGTGAAAAATAGACATCTTAGTGAAAAGGACCTGTCCTTTTTAACTGATAGTGACACTAAAAGTCATACTTCCTACTCCCTATATTTTCCAGTGTCATATTTCTCAGCACTGAGAAGACAATGACTCCCTTGATATTTCAGTGCTCTTACTGGCCAGCGGTTGCATTTCTAGGAGATAACTCATCTTGCAGACCTAGCTTCAGTTTTGCATGAAGGTCTGCAGAAGTAATCTTTGAAGCTCCTCTCTTCCAGGGGAATCTCTGTCTTTCTGCCTGCAAGCAAGACACCAACATTGACAAAAAACCCGAAGCTCTAATAAAGAAAAAAAATAAATCCCTTTCTGACTCCTGATTTAAGTTACTATCTTGATGAGAGAACCATCCCACTGAAGTTCATAGGGTTTGAGCATAAAGTGTATCTGCGGCCCTGAGGAGCACTACTGATTTCCAGTACAAGACAGACCACACATCCTAGAGAGAGTGGTTTTCCAGTGTATACTAAAAAATAGGACTATCAAAGGCTAATCCTTTTCTCTCTGAAGCTACAGTGAGTTTTCTCACTATTAACTTTGCAAAATCCCGCCTGCCCCCACTGCTGGCACGTGCTGTCTGCCCCTGTCCTGGTGGCCCAGAGAAGGGAGTTGCAGCCTGTCCACCAAACATATGGAATCTTTGCTTCAGCACACTCTTGCCTTCACCTCCATAGCTGACCCTCCGGTGACAGCCAAGCTGGCAGCCATAAGGGATCGCCTCCCACAGCTTCATAAGAGATGCTGATGGAAAGGAGATATGCAGAGGAAAAGATGGGCTAGCCCCTTTTCCTTAGGCTGCACACAGTATGCAGTTTCCTCCCATCTGGGCATCATGCAGAGAAAAGCAACAATCTGTCCCTGTGGCCAAAGCCCCTCCAGTTGGCCTGGAGAGTCCTGCCTAGACACTTTCTGGCTGAGTGTGCTCAGGCGGTGATACAGGATGCTCCTGAGCTGTGCCATCTGGACAGTATCCACATTTTTCCTGTGGAGCTCTTTACCAAGTGTGAATACAAAACAGGATGTTTCTCAAATATGAAAGGGAAAAGGCCAAAGATTTGAGTTTGGCCTTTGCAAGAGAAAGGGAGAGAAAAAATGGTAGTTCCAGCGTGTGCTTGTAAGAGCGAGCTACTTCATGGCACCAGGGCAGGGCTGCTTGCTTCGTCCCGTGGAATAAACTGTAGAGAAGTGCAATTCCTAGAGACTGGATCAAAGAAACTTCACCACCACCTCTGGAATCTGCACCTTTTCTGTTGGCGTTTCCTACAGCATCCCTCTGGCACCACAGTGTGCACCCAGCATCACAGTGTGGCAAGTCCATTGGTAGCAATTTGCCATGTGCTGCCAATCAGACCAGCAAACCTATGCATAACTGGCAAGGCTTTATGCTTGCTGACCTAACACATAACACCGGGCATGCCAGTGAGGGTGGCGTTTCATTTTCAAGTGTTACTCCAGGAAATCTAAGTTACTAAAAATATTATGAAGCTCTGACTAGAACTTGGGACATATGCTTACTAATTACAGAAAAGACAGAGATAAAAATTCAATTTTTATATGTCTATAAACATAGTTTTCTTGCCCTGGTCCTGTGTTAAAATCATTCTGCATCGTATCCCGAACAAAAACATGCAATCATATAGACACTGAATTCCAAGGCAAATGTCTGCAGCCATAGTCACTAAAATATTTATGATTGAAGTGAACTGGGAAGTGAGCCCTTTTCTACTTATTTTCAATAGTAAACTAGAATCAGGGCATTTTTTTTTTTTTTAAATTAGAAATTCACATCCATTTTGTCATCTTCATGATAACTGGTGTGGTCATGGAACAGTGAGATTGCAGCAATCTGTAAGTGCAGGCTGGCATCAGTTGTTTTTCCAGACAAGTTAAATTTATGAGGTGGTTATTTGCTTGTTTTCTTCATAGCTAATTATAATTTTGGATAAAAGTGTCTTAGTTAGAATTTCAAGAACTTTCAGTCTGACAGTCTTCATGGTAAACACCCCTGAGGCTGCCAAGAAACAAAGCAGCTAAGCCTAGGAAGAGCAAAATTGACATTCCTGGTAATTATGACAATTAAAAATCATTTAAAACCCAACCCTTTGAGGTCCTAATACATTTATACACCGGACAAACCCAATAAAAACTAGACTATGTATACACATACTTTAGTTTCCTTTAAATATTCACATTATAGACTTTGCAGACTGTTTATCAAGAAAAATGTTCCTACAAGTGAACTCTTTCAAACAACTGCCCATGGGAAACACTGTGACTGGAATAAACTAAAAATCAAAATGGAAGAAATCTGGAAGAGGAATTATTTTGCATGTGCCAGAAGATATGCTAGAAAATGATGACTATTCCTAATGTATATTTCTGCAAAGTGTGTGATCCTAAGATGAGAACACAGATATAGAAGATAAAGACTGTATCTAGAAATGTCACTTTGGAACAGAATTCTATTTGAAGAAATCATTCCAGTTTTATTTTAGAACAATGATGTAATTTTTCAGGAAAGGCTGTTGTAGCTATAGAAATCCCAATGACCTCCTAAGTGAGAGCCAGGATGGAAAGAGAAAGGTGAATGCCCAATCATTCATTGTCTCTTCCTCTTCTGCCTAGTATCAGTCCCACCTATAACATCAGCTGTTAAAGTCATGCTGTTGTTCCAAAAAGGAGGTGGTGGCAGGATTTCAGGGTTGCACTGCCAAAACACTATCCAATCCAAATGAGAGATGAAATCGTAGAATTAGTTTTCTTTCCCTGCCTGTTCAGAAAAAAATTGGTTTTGTCCCAACAAACTAGCAAGATTAAATTAAACATACAGTTGATAAATGAAGTAGAGAAGAGCATACGGAAAAAAACCCTGGCTACCATAGGTACTTTAAAGTAGTGTTGGCTTCCATGCACTGTTATTACACATCCTTTGCTGAAAACTGTATACCCTTCACAATTTTGAACCTCCTGTGTGTTTCCTCATATTTTCAATCAAATTATTACATACTAGAAATATGCATAAGGGAAATTATTCTACACATTTTATGGTGTGCTGTTGCTTGTAGCAGTAATTGAAGTACCTTTTCCACTTATGAAAGTACTAATTTTATTTGGTTTTATTGCTTTTCTAGATGCAATTATTTATTTAGTGTGTTTTTGTTTTATTAAATTATGTTTACTATAGGAACATCATAAAAATGTATGAAAGCAACACATCAGCCACTACTGCCCAATGACCTGTTTTGGGGAATCTAGTGTTATTTTTCATACCCAAACATAATGGAATAAAGTAGGAATAAAGAGATAATCTACACTGGAAAACAATGCAATTTTGAGATAATATAATAAAACACCTGGACAATATGATTTCATAAATCTTAGTTCTAAAATTTACATGAGCTGGGCATTGGGTTGGCTATTTTAGGACATGCAGCATTTTCTAAATGGAAACATAAGATGAAATACAATTAAACAGCAAAGGGGAAAGCATGTACAGATTTAGCTTGCCCTGAGCAATTGATTTCTACACAACAATGAAAACGTTTCTACTTCAAAAGACGCACTGGGTCAGTTTTAGCAAATGTAGAGTTTTAATCTGGCAGTGAAAAACAGCAGGTTTGTAAAGTTCTATCAGATCCATTTTTGTTTTCACATGCACTGTATTAGTCTGTATTTAGTGTCTGAGGTGACACCTGCTGAAGTTGTCAGTGAAACTCCCAGTACCTTAAAATAGAGACTAGGTGTGTTGTCATAGACGAGAATAAAATCTTCAACATTTGCTGGTGTTACTGTGATGTCCAGCCCCAACTTAGATCCTGCATTTAACCTCTGTACTGCCTGTTGAATAGCACATATAGTTTTGAAATCTCAAAAGGAATCTTTAATATATCAAAAAAGGCAAAACCAACTTAAGTTTCCAGAAACCAAGGCTAATACTCTCAGGCTAGAAAGAAGAGGGGAGTATAAAAAATAATTATCAGAGCAATTGACCAAGAGTTTTTTCTAACTCTTTAAGCCAAAGCCAAGATAGGAGAGATGCCCTTCTGAACACTGTGGTTTAGTTCAGTACCAATACATGAACAAAAAAAGAAATAAGTGATTTTATTTCTGTTACATACAAGGTCAGGCTGGGATCCACAGGAAGTCCTTTTGCATCATTACACCAGAAAATGCAACAAAAGCAGGAAATCTGTGTAGTCAATAGTGGAGCATTTGATAGTGAATGATAAGCAGAAGCTGACATCAAATAGGACTACCCATGCAAGAGGGGGAAGGAGGGAGGGAAGACCATGTGCATAATCAAATGCGAAGATGACAGTCCTGCAGTTAGCCCTGCAAACGGCCTTTACTTACATGCACAGATCACTTGACTTCAATGACACCGCTTGCAGCAGCAGCAGCTGCACAAAGTATTTCAGGATCAGATCTGCAGAGAAGAAATAAGATTAAATTAATGCTGGAAAAGTGTAAACTGATCCACCCAGAGGGAAAGAATCTGAAATGCAGAGTGTGAGTAACTGTCAAGGCAAATGAGAGGATTCCAGAGCAGTACAAAAGACAGGAAGCAGGGGAGCAAAGGGACTGATTTTGGAGGATATTGGATGTTTATCTTTTTATCCAAAAAGACAGTATAATAATTATTCAAGTGAATTTCAAGGAAACAGGAATAATTTATGTTAAATCAGAAAAAAAATGAATAACAGTAAATAAAACATAAAAGGAAACTCTTATCATTGGAAAATATTGTCAATTTATAACATTTATAACATATAAGTATTGTATGTAAAAATCTTGGTTTATGAACTTTGAGTCAGTTTTCATTTTACAACAAGTAAAGCCATTCTTGGTCTCAGAGGTACTTTTTTCTATAAAGTATAGTCTTGTGACTGCAAAAATTTGCATGGCTGAAATGTTTTTTGTTTTGAATATCCTTTTAAGGCTTAAACTTGAGGACACCAGTTATATTCAGGTAGTACACAGTACCCAAGAAGATAAAGGAACAAATTCTCCAGTTCTTCACTTGCACAGGGTTTTAGCACTTCCCCCTTCTTCAGACAGCACAGACTTTAATCTTCTAGAGATGAAATGAAATCCATTTCAAGTACTAGGGCTCTACGTACAATTCAACAGAAGCTCTTTTTTTTGTTGCTATACTTTCTGAGGTGAATTTGATGTGAACAACCCGCTCCCAGCTGATGAGCCAACACACACAAAGGAACACAAGAGAAGACTTACCTCCTCTAAGCCACCACTCCGTGCCTGAAGTCCCCCGCAGCAGCAGGCAACTCTTCTGTCACCCTTGTGAAATTTGTTCAGTAAATTTTCTTGATAACATGTCTCTTAGCTAAGTTTTATAGTTTTAAGTCTAAAACTCAACCAGTGTAATACATCAGACAGCTTTGGTGGTATGGCCTTTTTTGCTGCCTTCTACATATTTTTAACATGTTTTTTGGTTCTGTTAAGAAACATAATGAGAGGTACCTTGAGTGGCTGTGATTAGGGATGTAACTCGTCCAAGGTTTTCCGCTGGGAAGTAAATCTGGCATATATATTTCAAATTGTGAAATCTGCAACAACTAAAATTAAATTTGGAAATTTAGGATTAAAGAGGCTGAACATTTTGCTAACACACATCTTTCAAATGAATAGTCAAATTAAAATGTTTAGTGTTTGAGAAACAGGAGACAGTTGTAATGCACCTGAAAATCCTACTATTTCCTGTTTCTTATTTTTAATACTATTTTTATTTCATCTTCTATGAACTAACTGCAGTGCAGACTATGATTAACAACAGAGTAGAATTAGCACGTGTGAAAGAAGAAATATAGCCCATTCTACAGAATATTTAAGGCATCTTTTACATTCAGTGGTAACAACATTATTAACTGTAATTCTTTTGGTTCTGTTTTTCTAGCCAAAAATTGCAGAGGAGAATTTAACATACGCTGAACTTGAACTTATGAAGCCGATTCAGGAAGCCAAAGGCATTCCCAGTACGACAGTCTATGCACAGATACTCTTTGAGGAGAACAAGCTGTAATAGTTCATGCCTGCATAAATGTCCTTTGTCCGTGTTCTATTTAAATCTTGCTGTGCTGTTTATTTATAAAAATCATACAAATGTTCTTATTTTTTTATTTCCATTCATGCACTTCTATTTTTCTATGAGACTTTTAAACAAAATGTAGTTGAAAGTAATCATAGAAAAGCAGCTGGTCTACAAGTGACATCCCAGAGACACCCTTCGCGGTGTTTGGCCCCCCTGTTTTGAATGGACTGAAGTTCCATCTGGGGCATTTTCAATACTAAACATTATTCCTTCTTTAATGCCAGTGTGACAAGTCCAGCTGCAAACAAAATCATCTGAGCAAGCCTCAGAAGGACTAGTGGCAGGATCCACGTACATCAGCCTGCTTCTGAAGACAAAAACCACTGACCAGGAAATTTGTCAATTTAATGCTTTTTTTCCCATCAGAAAAATATTAATTCAGTCAATCTGAGACTTTTTTCTATAGCAAAGGAAAAGCTAAAATTACTTTTTCTGCTATCCAGAAATCATTCTCAAAAGAGCTGGTTTCTGTGTTTTCAAATTCCCTTTCTAAATGGCCTTGTATTTAATAACTCATGTTACTTTTAGTAAAGTTTTTCTGTGGTGCTTGAAATCAAACACTTCAAAATAATCCAAAGGAAACATTCATAGTCAAAACCCAGTGATTTGAGGAAGAATATTTATAGCTTGGGAACATTTTCCAGGATTTGGTATTTTTCAGGTTCTGATTTGGAATAGGAAAAATTTTGATAGCGAGTCAGACTTTGACAGGACCAGAACACTGCTTTTGGCCTTGATGCAGATTGGTGCTCCCAAACTTGCAAAAGTTTCCTCCTGTGGCCTACATTACTGAGCTGCTGATCGAGAGGAAAAACTTTCACAGCTTCTCCTCTAGTGTGGAGCAGATTCCGTTAACACACTGCTCGCACACCTGGAATTATTTCTTTGGAAAGACCAGGGCTTGGGAGATAGGGAAGAAAGCCTAAAGGGAGAGCACAAAATACTAATCCTTTCTCCACCTCTTGATAACCGAGAAGAGATTCTTCCTTTTCCTTTGATACACATTCATGGAAAATGGGCTATTCTGTGGCATCCTAGGCATTTCAGTTGTAAAGGATAGGCAGACTGGTGTTTTCAAGCTCCTAAATCTTCAGTGCCCAAATTCTACCAAAGGTCAGGGAGAGTCGGGTCCCCAACATCTTTCAGCCCTTGAGAAGCCTTGCCCCCTCAGTAACAACAGAGTTAACGGAGACGTAAAAGCATGGGCTTAGCTCACTCTCGGGCCATGGAGAACTGATACTTGCCATGTGCCAGGTCCTCTCCTAGTCTGGGAGGAAGTCCCTCCACAGGCTACTCCTTCAGCAGTATTTGGTGCTGATTTTGGAGCAGCACTTGCAGGCCTTGGGTTTTGAAATCCTAACCAAGGTGATCCAAGTTGCTTCCTCTTCTACAGATCAGGCCTTTTTAGTGATACAGCAACTTCTTACCAGGGCTCAGAGCACAGCTAGGAACCATCGCAGGAATACTCATCCCCTTATTCCTGTCACTGCATGGGAGTGCAGGAGAAGAGGGCGAGGTGACAATGCAGGGACGGGGACACGCGACAAAGGAACAGAGCACACCACTGCCTTTTGCAGGGTTTCACCACAATAAGCGAGTCTGTATAAACTGCTTTTTAACTTCTTTGAAGAGGATTAGAGATTAGGCAGCATAATATGTTACTCTATAGCCAGGATGTGGAAATGTAAAATTCAGTCACCTGCTTCCATGTTAGATAAAAGTCTCTGGTAAAACAAAAGAATTGAAGAAAAGCTTGTCAGACAGGCCATTATGTACAGTACTAATTCCAACTCTAGCCCCTCATCAAGACAGTTCTTTCCAAACAAAGGCCAGCTTTTATCAATAGGTTTGTTAGTAATTATTTGCATTTTTAATGTTTACATTTGTGAGCTGTCAAGGAAGTGTTTGTTTCACCTTTTCATTATCCAAGGAGTTTAATCACCCACCAAAAGGGCATAGTATCTATCCTTATTTTCTGATTGGGTGATGGATTTTCAATGACAACAGCAATCAACTCATTGACCAAAAAGAAATTGGTGCAAAAGATTGATCAAACATTCAGCGATCAATTTTGGAACAGCCAGAGTTTGACTGACTATTCAGAGAGGACATCTCTCATGCAGACAGCTGTAAGGAAGGCCTTAGAAAAGTATAGAACTTATTAGTGATTAATTTGGAATTAAAAATAGAACCCTAACACGTTTAATGAGTTGACCACTTAGGTGTGAAAACTTTCTAAAGTTTGGTATATAAACGTTCATTTTACATACAACTAGCCATTGTGCCCATTGTTCAGAAAATCCTCTACTGTATGTTTATGCCCAGTATTTTAATGAATACCATTATTTGTGTATTAATAGTCTATATAGTCTTGTTTATGTTTGATATCTAATTCCCCAAAATAATAGTTAATTAAGCTAAATAAATTACCTTTTTTGTTGAGATTAATTCTCAGTCTATGTAGGATTTATTGCTTGCTAGAAAACAATTCAAGGATATGTGTTTATCTTGTACTCAGCATTTTGACAGTCCCAATAGGTGGGAACTGAATTCTTCATTCTGAAGAAAATGCCATGATTTTAATATGTTTTCCATTTGTGACCAACCTCAGATGACAGCAGAATCCTGAAAGGCAACAGACCAGCTGAGTGAAAGGTGGACTAAAATACTACTTAGGAGAACACCCATCTTCCCGAATAGGCATTTCCTATGCCTTTTCTTACGCAGCGTCCACTCATATTTAATAAAGCCAGATCATATCATTGGAGAAAGAAAAACATCATCCTTTACCTTTCAATTAATTGTACATCTTTAAGTATCAAAGCAACTCACTTGAAAGACTATGGAGAAGAAAATTTCACTGAATATTATGTGCTTTAGTGGGAGAAATGCAGAATAAGTTGGATTTAGCTCCTTTTAACATGAACTGCCAGGCTGAATTAGTCTCTGGCCTAACTCCCTCTAGCTTCACCAGAACAGCAGCAGAGCTGAATGGGGTCCACTGCTCTTTTATGGCAGCAGCTCCCATGAAGACTCTTAATATCTTATTAAGTAGCAGTTGGAGTCTGCTGAGTCATACTATTTCGGTTACTCCTCCTCTTGTCATTGGTAAAACACAGCCTAGTGCTGAAATTTTAACAAATACAGCCCTATTAGCTTCACACCAATTTAGTATCAGATTGTTAAATGTTAATGTACTGCACCCTATAGCTTTAAATAGAATTAGAGATGTTTACAGCTTTGGCTAAATGCACCTTGTTCCTCCACATTAAATTTTATTACTAGAATCCTCCATCAGCAAATAGGAGTAAATCATATTAGTGTTGCGCGCTGTGTGTGGGTTGATTCTGCAGCCCAAGGAAATGGTGTTTTATTACTCTTTATTACAACTTTCTAATTGGTAGGTGTGGTCAGAATGACATTATCTCTGTAATTACAAGCAAATTATTTGTTTTAGAATAACTGTAACATAATTGTGGGGTTCTCTTCATTAAGATGTCCAATAAACTTGTGTCCTTCACCAGGGTTTGGTCAGGTTCTGCTGGCTTGGCAGGACTCAGACCAGATGAGGTCTCATTGGATATTTGATTTGTAGGTCAAATTCTGCTTTTTGAGTTCTCCAAAACACCTCTGATGAGTGACATCAGGGTGCAAAGATCCTTTTTTGGCTTCAGGCTAACTTGCCAGGGTAAAACACAAAATTCCACTACATAACAATTACTCTTCTAAGTTTCCTGCACTAACCTGAAATATACTCATTTGGTGTGCTTTGTTCCACCACCTGATTTGACTCCATTTTATTATCTTGGTTGGGAGGTAGAGTAGATCGGAATAATGCACGTCAATAGAAGACTCCGAGTTTGTGTTACTCCTCCCAGAAAAAAAGAGAAAATGGAGATGGCATAGATTTTGAGATGTCAGCTAGTCTATCACCTGATCTCAAGGTTGGACCAACTCAGCCTGACTTAACCTGGTAGAGGTTGATCTAACCTCTTAGAAACTTACCGTGAGAAGGTTCCATACTCTCCTCACCATCCATTTCCACAGCCCTAATCATTCAAAATGTTTCCTAGCACACAGGCTATATCTTCTTGCCTTTTACCCAGTAGACATACAGGACATCTCACTCTCCTTTTAACGGCGTTTTCCATATTTGAAGACTATTGAAGGGATGGTAAAAAAGAAAATTGTCAACCTCAGTTCTGTCAGGCTTTCCTCTTGTAAAGAACAAATGATTCCCAATACTGCTTCTATGGAAAAGATTAACAAATTATTCCACAGAAAGCAGCCCAGGAAATTCAGGGAATGGTTAGATTCAGTTCTGAGCTGGCTTCCCAGATTGCATTCCGAGTGCAGCCCACATAGGAAAATTCTTGCTGGAACACCTGAAGAGAACACACCGTAGCTCCAACAGATGAGTCTTAAACAATCTCTCTCCCAGTCTGCCCCAGCTCTTTCAGCAAACTTCCCAGCAGCTTCATATTCCAGCAGTTCCATTCAGAGGCTAAATGCTGAAGCAACGTGCCCTACTGACTGCAGAGCAATAGGTAGGGCAAGAATCCTACCTGTCTCGGCACTGTATTGTGTCAAGTGTCTCTTGTTCCTCACCAGCATTACTGGATTGTTTGCAAACCCCGCAAGAGGCTTTTCAGTCTTTGACCACCCCAGTCAGAAGTGTTCTGGCAGCCCTTTTTGAGCCTCCAAGCTGAGACCAGCTCAGGTTTTCATTTTAGTAGATAACACAGCTAGTCACTGCAATTGCATTTCTCAGCCCTGTGCATCTCGCACCAGGGAAGCAAGAGGTCATATGTCCAGAGGCCCCAGGCAAGCTCACATGGATTCTGGTCCTGGCTAGGGAAAAACTTTGGGGAAAGGGATTTCTTACCTCCCTGCATGCCTGTTCCCTACACCCCTCTTAAATGCAAGCTGTTGAGTCAAACTCAAACTTTCCCTCTTTGATTTGAGTTGTTAAGCCATGTTAAAAATCCTGTCTCTCTTGTCTGCAGCAATATTTCACCCTAAGGAAGAGAATGAGAATACAAGGGTGCGTTAGGGCTCTGTACATAGAGCTGCACAAGACAAGATCACCTCTGGGGGCATTTGCCTTCCTGTTTTGGGCTGGCATGGTCTTAGTCACAATTGACAGCAGCTACAGTACTTAGCTACCCACAGCCCCACATCTTTCTTTGAGAAATCAGCCACTGATCCTTTCGGATTATCCGCAGGAAAGAGTAGTCCCCCAGGAACTTCTCCGACTGCTGACAGTTCTCTCCTGACAACACAGGGGAGAGCACAGCACAGAACCACAACATCATGTAAGATATACACAGCAAAAAACACATGGGGTTGTGCAACAATTATCACGTTCAAACATGGTAACTGGACATGTGTCCTCCCCTTACCATAAAGGAAAATAAGGAGTCACTGGATACTGCTCAGTGATGCTACACCACTTCTTCCACCTCCAATTCTGCCTGCTGTGAGTAGGAACTAGAAGGGAAACTGCTCAGCACCATCTGATAGTGCAGCACCATAGCCTTCTATGATGTTATAACTGGCTGGCTGGATGAGGGCAGAGCCGCAGGTGTCATCTACCTTGACTTCAGCAAGGCTTTTGACACTGTCTCTCATAGCATCCTCCTTAGGAAACTGAGGAAGTGTGAACTAGACGAGGGGACAGCGAGGTGGATTGAGAGCTGGCTGTGTGACAGGACCCAGAGGGTTGTGATTAATGGAGCAGGGTCGAGTTGGAGGCCTGTAACCAGTGGTGTCCCCCAGGGGTCAATACTTGGACCAGTATTGTTTAACATATTTATCAACAACCTGGACGAGGGGACAGAGTGCATCCTCAGCAAGTTTGCTGATGATACCAAACTGGGTGGGGGGGCTGACACCCCAGAGGGCCGTGCTGTCATCCAGCGTGACCTGGACAGGCTGGAGAGCTGGGCAGAGAAGAACCAAATGAGGTTCAACAAGGACGAGTGTAGGGTCCTGCA
>VXBO01010503.1:1007417-1039765 GCA_013400135.1 Rhinoptilus africanus
CTGTGAAGGCATTTTTCAGGCATCCAGTTAAACAGCTTTACAAATCTTATTTGCCTGCTCTACTCCTGTGGGAGACAAGTAAGTGGAGAATCCTGGCCTAAGGACTCAGGTCGGAGAGGATCAACAAGGCTGACAGCCAGTCATTATTATTCTATATGGCACCTCTACACCTTAAATGGTCCTGCTTTGCAATGGCACTCTGCTCTCAAGGGAACACGTGCCCTTCAAATCCTTCAGGCAAACATAGCTATGCTCACTTCCACCTCTACTTCCTCCTTGCTTGCTCTGAAAGAGCAACCAGAGGATAGAAGAGCTCTGTCCTGCCAGGGAACTAACTCAAAAGACAAAATTAGTAAATCACTGTGCACACGACGACGGCAAATGGCAAAGGCCACTCCTATGTATCACTATAAAAAATAACATTAATTGGGATGCTTTGCAATTTCCTGTACAACCCATAATTAGGTTAGATAAGAAACTAGCAGTGTCTAAGTGCTATAAATGTCTAAATTAAGTTATTTTGAAAGTGCTTGGCACTTTGACATTTGAGAGTTCAGAGTAATTGGAGTATTGAAATAAAATTGCTTCTGTTATTTAAAAGGTCATTATCTTCTTGGAGTAGATATATGAGGACTATTTTCCACTCTACTGAGCCGTTCTATTTGGCACAATTAGACCTGCTTGAGTAGATTTCTAGTGGGCCTCCTCCTACTTATCACAGTCCCAGCACTGCCACAGGGAAGGGCCTGTAAATATACAGCCCAAATAGAGAGTATATATTCAGCTCATAACCGGGCTCTGAAGAGCCAAGAGCTGCCTGGAGCTTCAGACACCCACCACAAACACCACAGGCTGCTACGCCCAGCAAGATGTCAACCGAGTCCTTACACAAACAAAGTCAACAGACGGCAGGTTACAGGCAGAAGCCAGCCTGCCAGGCAGACGAAGGCTTTGGAGCAAATCAGGATTTCACCTTCCCAACCAAATTACTTCAGTCTGGCAATGACTCTGGTTATTTCAATAACACTACTGGAATCCTCTGTTCACAACATGCGTGGTCCCACTCTCACAATAAAGATATGCCTTTTCCTTGCTTATCAGATCCGGTACTCTGCAACTGTGACAGTCAAAGATGGGCACTTAAGTGACTACACTTTGACTGCATTTTATTTTGGTTAATCCACTGGTGTCAGTAAAATAAGGGGGTATTGGCATTGGCAGAGGGGATTTAGTTTGTTACCCCTGTGGATTGACACAGCCAGGACACTGAAGGGAATGCACTGAGTACAGGAGTGGCTCTCACTGTTCATTCCAGTGGCTTAGTCCCTGTGCTCCTGCCACGGGAGCGGAGCATCCCACCAAAACTGGTGTAGCTGCAGAAGCATGACTCCTTGTTGTCCCTCCTGGCCAGGGAACAGCTGTATGAGGGAGAAGCAAAGTCCCTAGAGCCTCCTGCCCAAACTGAATAAGACGACAATTTCTGACCTGAAGCATTGAATGATCACTGGACCCAGCTGCAGCTGTCCCCACCACAAGGCCTACATTTGCTCAGTAATCATTACAGCAAATATTACTCATGGTCACCAAGATCTGCTGAAGGCTGCCTGGTTCTGGAAACCAGGTTTCCATAAGACATCTAACTCCAGCTCAGGGAACAAGAGAGTTCCCTTTTTAAAAACTTCATGTGGCAAATCTCCAGAAGCCTCCTGACACTTGGGAAGAGCTGTGATGACAACCTGTCTGTAAGGCAAAAAGCAGAGGGAAGGATGGTATTCCGCCACCAGCCCTTTTCCCTCTCGCACCGCTCCATCAGCCTGGCTGACTTCAGTGACAGGAATTGCTATGCACATGTCTGAAGAGTGACGCCAGTAATGCAACAACTAGTCTGATCCCCAAATGATGCGTGTGACCATAAGCAAACAAAACCCTCCAGCTACTGGGCTCAGAGGTGCTTTGTACCAAGCAGGAGGAGACAAGAGAGCTGGGATCAGGTCCAGAGCTTTTCTGGGCTTCTTTTTTCAACTTCCCTGGGATGTTGCTCCCAAAAGACGTGACACAAGCATGACAGGTTGCATTTTCATGCAGAATGGAGCATATTCCAGCACATTATTTTAGCTCATATGGCTCTCAGATAGCTTGCTTTGTGACAGCCATAGGTGATCCTCAATGAGATGATCTTCTTACCTATACCCTCCTGTAACAAGCTTTGAGATTCCTGTATGAAAAGGACTTGGGAACAGAAGCACATGGTGACAACCACAAGGAAACTTTCCCGTGGGAGTTACAGATTGGTTTGCATGGATTTCTCAAAAAAGTTTTGAGCAAAATTCTTTTTAATGAGGACTAAAAGGCCATGCAGTGCACAGGCAGCTCTGCAAATATTGCTTCACTAGTGTTTATTAGCTAACAGAAAGCTACAGAAATCAGACAGTATTTAATGCTCACTGTAACATTTATAAGACTTCTATTGACGAAAAAGGAAGCAAGGTGGCCTGAGCAATAACCAAGTAAGTGTGGTTAAGAAATTTTAGGGTTTATGGTCCTCGATTAGATTAAACTGATTTTTAAAGTCACATAAAGGTTGTACTGTTTCACATTTCTCCTCTTGGTTTCCCTACAGGGCAGAGTTAAGACTGTGCTTTATTTCTGCATTTCTTATCCTAATGGGATTGGATTTCTTTAAGAGTAATTCTTACCGTGAGCTACTTACCCCTCGCAAAAGTTGGCTCTGAGATAGTTACAATACTCTGTGATGTTCGCACTGTGCCACTTACAGTAACAATGGGGTTATGCTGAAAGTATTTGCTGTGGAATTGCTCTATGTGCTTAATTTTTCAAGCATATTCTAGATCTGCTACCCCCACATCCCAGGCAGCCATTAGAGAATCAGCATCACATCAGGATACTCACCAAGGAGGTACCACTACTGTCCCTCAGCTAGCACTACGTCTACACGCCAGTGAAAGCTGCCTCCACGTCTAGAGCTGACAGAATTTCATGGTCATTCTTCATTTACGAAATAAACAGGAGACCAACATGAATATAGAAGTAGGTACTTGTAAGAGGGTTGGTATCACAGCTAATCGTTCAACCATATATTATGGATTTCTATCAGAAAGTCACAGAGACTTGCCTGCAGAAAAAAGACCAGGTAGCATTCTACCACTATCGCACACACTGGCTGTATCAGACCTAGGAAATGTGATGACTGCAACAGGTTTAACTCTGGACGGAGTGGTGCTTTTAGAACTCATAACACGCACTTCTTTCCATGACTTATAACCCTGGGGAAACATCTTCTAGAGCTAGAGAAGAAACCAAAACTTTCTCAAGCAACCACTGCTGTACAGCAAATCATTACTAATCAGAATTTTCACCAGGAGGAAACTGCAACCCATTTCTATCCAATTGCCTTTTATATTCACCCAAATTACAACTCCCTGAACATTAGAACAAGCTCAACTCAGGAATACATTAATTCTTAACCTGCTGACTTCCATTCACACATGCACACTCTGGATTTGTTCTCTGTGATCCAAAACAACAGCTGATGCACCTCATCCTTCTCCTGAAGATGTAAGAGAACTGATGTTAGGCACAAGGAGATGAGCTGGTCAAATCCATCCATGGGCTAGCCTAGAGGTGGCCTCTTCACATACCAAAGAAAGTCAGGTTGATGTCCAGAGCACCGAAGCCAACAGTGATGCTGTCCAGGCTGCAAAGGTGCCAGTCCCAGCCCTAGGAAAGGGAGTATCTGCCATTGGCAAAGACAGGCTGCATGAAAAGGCTAAAGGAGGAAACACAATTAACATGCTACCAAGAAGACGACTAGGTAGGCTTTCATGGCTCTTAATCACCTCTGTTATGGTTCAGTAAAGCTGTATTCTCAGTCAGCAGGAGTTCAAGTCTTACTATCCATGTACCCAAATACAACTTTCTCTTAAGGAATGTGCAGAAAGAAGAAGAAAGAAGTAGTGTCCTTAATTTGTTGAATTCAATGACAACTGACCTTTCCCCGGTACTCAGGAAAACAAGAGGTGGGCATGGTCCCCCTTTGCTTCATAAGGTTACTTTGCAAAAACATTGGTATGTGTTGGCCTGTTTTCAGAGTATGTTTCACTGAGCAGAGAAAGAATAGTATTTGAGTCATCAAGTCACACAGTTTAAAAAGGTTAATTGTCCAGGTCACCTGTGTAGACACAATGTAGCTTTCCTTGTATGTCTGCATCATGAGCTAGCCTCTAATTACTACATTTCCACAGGCAATTACCTCACTCACTGTGGAGGTTAGACAGAGCTGCAGGGTGGGTTAGGGCAGGTCATATCTCAGCACTCTGTAAGGAAGGAAGTTGGTTTGCCATAGGAATTCTTGCTCATTCAGCAACAAAACTCTTCAAAGGAAGAGTCAAGAACAAAGCAGTGCCCTACAGGAAGAAAACAGTTGATGGTGCAGTTAGAGGAAGACCAGTAAAAACCTGTCTTCTACTCCAGATTCTTCCCAATGATACTGGCCTGTCTTTAGTAGCAAGATCTTGGCATATAGCAGTCCCTCACATTCCTCAATCTCTGGCTGTCCAGTGCAGCACACACAGGGCTTCACTCCTGTCCTGTGCTAGCCAGTCCCAATGCAGAGGAAATCAAGGAACTCCCCTGGCTCTGTTTGTTCAGGGGTGTTTGGTGGTACGAACCTTCATGGCAATAATGTCCTTCATGTTCTTCCTGGCTATGCCATGACCCAGTCTGCTGTGTTCAGGAAGGTGCTTTGTCTGAGTGGCTACTAAGCCCTCCTGCGTGTAAGATAAGGTACTCAATTTCTTTAACAGGTCAAGCAGGGTCAGGGGAGAGAGGGAGTTATCAGTTTAGCTCCTTCAAATTCTCATAAAACGTTAAGGAGCTTAATTTTTCACACTTCCTCCATCTCCACTAGGGACACAAATGGCAGTTCACTTTATTACACTATGGCCTCAGCCTTCTTATACTACAAATACCCAATTCTACCATGCAGGGCTATGGTGAATGCAAATGCTGAAGTACATCTCATATACTGATATTCCAGAGAACATTGGGACAAGCCTAGGAAAGGTGGCAGTGCAGGAGAAGAATGAAAGCATATTCTGACCAGCTGTGTCAGATCTTCATCCTCACCCATTCCATGCATTTTGCCTGCCTTGCTCACTATGAAAAAAAAAAACAAAACCAAGTCAGAGATTAAGAAACTAAAGATTGCACCATAACACATGTTCACAGTGGGGCTGGATAAAGGCACCACTGCCAACCTGGGAATTCCTACCTTCACTTTGCAAATAAAATAGCATTTCAGAAGTCACACATACCTTTTCATGCAGATTCAGGGAAAGATAAAGAGTCGGAAGGGAGACATTAACATAGATGTATGATAGTAGAACAAAGATACTGCAACAAACTTAATATCTGTTTGAAGCCTCGGTATTTTCTGATCTCATGGTAAAAGACATGAATTTTATTAAGCTATGTTGCTTTCTGGCATAATCAAGGCAGTTTTATTTGCTAGCTATTATTTGTGAAATTCAATGTATTATGTCAAATTCAGTATCTAAAATAACATTTAAAACAGAAAAGTTTTCCCAGGACAAATACTGCAAAATCTCATTGTCTATGTGCATGCCTGTCAGTGTCCTTCTCATAACTTCGGAGTCCATTCTCTAATTACAATCAGACTTGATTTCAGGGTCAGTCCAACAACTTCTTTGAGATTCACTCCCCAGCCACAGGTTTCCAGTCTCTTTAATTCTTTCATGTTCTGAAGGGTACTTTTCTCTCTATCCAAAACGCTGAGAAAACAAGAGTTCTTGGCTATTTCTTCCTACCCATCCACAGACCAGCAGAAGACTCTTCCCCAGTCATCACCAACGAGGAGCTTGGAGGAATTTCTCAAGAAAGAAAGAAAAAGAGAAAAATATTCAAGAACAAGTTGCAAATAGGATCAAGGCTTTCTCCCGTGTGTGTAGCAATTAGGAGGATGCAACATTCCAGGGCAGTAGGTTACCTTTAATGTTAAATTTGAAGAACAATGGTATAGAATAGACAAAGATTTGTACTTCAAAGACTGAACTTAGAACTGAATCCAAACTTCCCTGGAGTTCAGTGGATTAGCAGTGGACAATCTAGTCAGATCAGAAGCTCTTGCCCTTCTTTGAGACTCTATGAATGTTAAATAATCTGCTGGCTAGATTCAGAATTCAGACTTGTTAGCACAATGTCATGGCTTCAGCCACTGAAATCTCTCCTCCTTGTAGTGCCACCAACACTAATGAAAATAACCCTTACCCGAAACTTCCACACTTTCAATGCATAGAAACATCACAGTCCCTAAGTGCTCTAAATCTAAGCTTGCAGAACATAGGAAACATTTTAGCAACTATCAAAATGCCAACACTTTTGGAGAGAAAGGCAGCAACAGTTTTACAGTACATCATAACAGTTTTACAGTACATCAAAACATCCTGGACTAGGAGACAACAAATATTAAAGCCAGATGAAACTGCAGGAGGAGGGTTGAGTAAACTAAAATACTACTGCCTATGCAAACTGAGTTTAACAAGAAAGCTGTCCAAAACCTTCCTGTTTACATTGTATCTCCAACAGTTCCTAGTATAGTGGTTTTTCTATAGTGTAGAGACAGTGTAGCAGCTACTGATCTCTACAACTATTCTGGCCGAAAGCTGCTGTTTCTCCTGGGTTGTCTCCTGAATCTGTCCAAAACCCTTCACTTCATACAGTTAGCCAAACCAGCTGCCCAAGTGACTGCATTTGGCTAAGAGAGTGATTTGACTGAGATTTAAAACACAACAACACACACACAAAAAAATCTAACAACAACAAAACCCAAACCACAAACGCACAGCAGTAATAATACAAAGTTCAGGATAAAATAAAAAAAACCCCGCTGATGGAGGGCAGAGTGACGGAGACCCCGGGGCAGGCGCTGTGCCCTCTGCCGCACACCGGCCGCGATGCAACGGGGAGGACGGTACCTGGAGAGAGCCAGCGCTGTCACTGCTGGGCTGCTCTTACTTGGTTTTCCAGTCAAGGCAAGGCTGGGATTCAGTTCCCGACAGATTACAAGATGTTTTCCACACTTGTTACCTGTTGTGTGGTTTAAAAATAAATATTTAGAAAGTGTCTGGGGGCAGCATGGATGGGACTGTTATTATTTACGGTCAGCAAGTTGTTAAGTTGAGAATAAATATATTTAATCTCAGCCTGTGCTGTTGCAAAATAGGCCCATCCCAATTTAATTTGTGGCTATGATAGTTACATGTGCTGACGTGCGGCTGTATCAATTGTGTGCTAAATTGGATTTGTGTATTATTGCTTTCTAAATTGCATGCCTAGTTCAGCAAAATTGTTCATCAGTTTTCACTGGCTCTATGCTTAATAAGATGCCCCACAATACCTTGCTGCCAGGATATAATACAGCCCATAATTGCCTAGTAAAAAGAAATTACATAAAGCCCTGGTATTATCAACTTATCTAAATCTGCTCATAACAGAACCAATAATTAAATGCTGAGAACATTTCACATACACACACATGCATACACACACCCCTACCAACATAACTCAATCATAGTTACTTTGGTCTTTTCAATGAGACTGTTTTGTATTAATTTTATTTTCTTTAATGCATAGAATGAGATGTGGGAATATTTGGCCATTTAAAATAATCCTGAAGTCACCTGAATAGTTTAAGGGAGCATGTAACTGCTTTGATTACACCTCTCAACTCTTTAGTAAGAACGTGCATCCTCATGCTCATGTGCAAACAGGTGTGTGTGTCCACACGCAGCACCAGGTGCCTGGTGTCAGTTCATTCTTCTGTGACCCTCCCTGAAAAAGGAGTATTCTTCTGTGCTCCCATGGTCAGCTTTTAAGTCTTCATTTAGAAAACTGTTTAAGATATAAATTTTAAAAACAGCTAAAATCTCAGTTCATGCAAAGGCATTCTTATGGAATTGTATCTGAGTAAATAGGACATGAAAATATCTGCCACAGGAAGTCATAGACAAGAACTCAGGAAATTCTTAAAACAAATTAGACATTTCTACATGTAAAAAGAGTAAAACAAATCGGACATTTCTACGTGTAAAATGACTACAGAATACTACAAGGATTTTGAAAGGAATGCTATGTCTTTTGCTTTGACTTACAGCAATCTCTGATTAGAGGGCACAATAAAACCAAATATATAGCTAGCAGAGCCAGACTGTCTCACACCTGGCATCTCTGGTGTTCTTGCACCTTTCCTAGAAGCTTCTGTCTCTAGCTACTCTGAGACATGACAAAAGGTA
Organism: Rhinoptilus africanus; assembly: GCA_013400135.1. Classification (NCBI taxonomy): domain Eukaryota; kingdom Metazoa; phylum Chordata; class Aves; order Charadriiformes; family Glareolidae; genus Rhinoptilus; species Rhinoptilus africanus. Next base: position 1,015,748 of record VXBO01010503.1, read on the forward strand.
TGATGGGCATCCACTTTGGCATTTCCAATATGGCTCTGTATGTATAAATATTTTCACAAAGCAATCTAAGTGATGTAGATGCCAAGTTTCGCGAACAGCACTTCTGAAGATCTCAGTGGTAATGGCCAATTACTGTATAATATCTTTTTATGCAGATGTTACATCTATAGCTCTGTATTTATGCAAATTGTGTGCATAAAATTGAAGTAATACACAATGCATGTAATGAGGACCACAGCAAATAAGTGGTATAAATTATACATACTAACACCACAGTTCCTTTCTCTTATACAATGTGCTGTGAAGAGAACCAAGCTGTGCTATTTAGGACGTGCCTTTAAGGCTCTCTGGCAGGTTTCAGCTCCTGTATTTGTTAGAACAGAGAAGCGAGCTTGAGTTGTTTTTAATACCAGTCAGCACCGTAGCCCCATCATCTTATTAACCTCAGCTCTGGGAGAACTCCAGGGTATCAGCTTCAGCTTGGCACAGCCTTGAATAAGCAGCTCCATGCACTAGGGCCTGCTGCTAGCTTCCCACCAGCTTGAAGGGCCTCTGACCTCATTTAAAGTGGAAAAGACAACAAACTTTCCTGTTTCACCCCAGTGCAGCATCTGGCACTACCCACTCTGCCATATGCCAAGATACCTTAGTACAGACCATCATCAGAAGTACCAAGGGAATGAGTTTTCTGGAGCCAGCATAGTTCATTAGCTTCATAGGTTTATGCAGAAAGGTGGTCTATCAAGCTTGACAGAACATGTGACAGAGCCTATGAAGAAGCTTTCAGCTTCATCGAGGCAGGATGTGCGCATGAGACTAGTGGCTCAGGGCTGCTCTCTCTCTCTCTAAGGTGGCTACCCACTACATTTGCTGCTGGTCACAGTACACTGTAGCAGTCACTTGCACCATCTCCCATTCACACCACTGTGCTCACACCCCTTCTCCTTCCTCACAACAAACAAGGTCTGCAGGACACAGTCCCACTGCAGTTCACAGCCCACTCTGTGGCTATACCCGTGTTGCCAGGTTCTTCCCTCATGCCTCTCTGAAGTCTCAGTCCAGCAGCTTGGCCTGGGGTATTGTTGTAGTCCGTCTTCCACAGCTGTGCCAGCAAGAAGGTAAAAATGGAGAAAGCATGGATTATAACAAAGCAGCAAGAGAGAGAGATGGCTGTCTGCTTCCCAGCAAGGTGTGGAAATTGGACTTGTAACATCCGAAGAGGATTCTGCAGTGTCATCTCTCCCTCTGCCACTGTGGAGAAAGGTATGCAGGGAGCTTTTGGGGTTGCAGGGCTGACATGCTAACAAGGATCTCAGTAACCCAGGAAGCTCTCCCACCAGACCGGGGGCAGAATCAGCAGTGAATTTCTGCTTCTGAGAAAATATGACTTAATAAACTGAACTGTGAACAAACTCTCAGAAACCAGACTCATATTATAATTTTTACTTTCAAAATCACACCAGAATGAAAAGCACACTTTCAAAACTCTTCCTGAATGCCAAAGACTCCTCCATTCAGGAGGATAGAAGCTGATAAGAAGAAAATATTTCATTCTGATTTTCAGCTGTGCTTCCCTGTTAAGAAAGCGGTATCGGCTTCTAATATCTCTGTCTCTCCATGTACGATGCAAAATAATGCCTTTGGTATGCAACAAATTAGGATTCCCTTTCCTTTCCCCCTTCTACCTACCCTCACCACTCCATCTGTGCTTCCTGTGATGATGATGCTGCGTGTGTCCCAGTCCATCACTTCCGCAAAGCAGCAGCAAACAATACGGCTTTCGGGGACGCAGCTGGTGTTAACGCTTGCAAGAAGCTGGCCATTGACTGTCCACAGATACAGGTAAGATCCAGCACAAGAGATAATATCACCCTGTAACAAAGCAAGAAGGAATGTCTCAAAATCCTAGCCATCCTCCTCACAACTCTTAAGTGTTGATTATAAATTACAGTTTCTCTGACCTTTGTTTTGCTTCTGGGCAGATGATGACAACAAGAGAAAGTAAAAATAACATTTTTTTCTCCTGAGAAATTCTGACATTTTAATCTCAGATTTAGCAAGGTAATGCAGAAACAAAGGTGTTTTATTTTTGCTTTTTTAAAATGAAAATATTTCTTTAAAACTTCCCTTCCTATTTTCCAGAAAATCCAGGCTTTTAGTAAAAAAGCAGACTGACAGACTCACCTAACTACTGCCAGGGACAGGGACTGTGCACAGGCAATGCCTAGCACGCGTTTTGGGCCAGGACTAGTGTGTGCTCTTTTAAGTTTTACAAATAAGCATTCTATTAAACAAGGACAGGGTGTTCACCTGCTTAGCTGCCAAGCCTTTGGTGATTTCACAATCCTCCTCTGCCCCTCACAGGGAGCTTAATGTCATCGCATTTTTAGACTGTGTTTTTCATCTGACCAATGACCTGCTCAGCATTCAGCGAGCTGCGCTGCTGATGCAGAAAACATCCTTTGCAACTGAATCTCTCCTCTCCCTTGTGTGCAGGTGCATAGTTACCTGTGCACAGACTGCACTGGGAGGAGCAAGTACACAAGGAATCCTTAGGGGCAAGGAATACAAACCAAGAGCCAATGCTGCAATTTTCAATGATCTTATCAAAAGTGCATGTTGATCAAGTTACTAATTGAAATGCCACCTAACCTTTCCACCCTTGATGCATACTAAGAACCAGCTAAATTAAACGCCATCAGCAAAGCCATCTGATTCTGGCAAAGGCCACCGTATCCTTAAATTAGCAGCACGCATCTGGTTTACATCAACTAACAGTGTACTTCACCCATGCCTGCTTTGGGGCCAGAGCTCTTCACACTGCAGGGCAGAATTCTGAAGATAAAACAAGGACAGTGCATCCAAAAAAGAGTTGCCAATAATTAAAGAGATTAAATTTCAGCTACCTTATCTGTATGAGAGCACGTAGTGTCCAAGCATTTCATAAGGTTCTGTAGTGGTTTTCAATTCTAGACCAGGGATTTAAAACTAACTGAAATCATTAGTTACAGTGAGCTTTTACAGTCCTCCTTAACTTATAAATGTTTTTGGGACAGGCTTTTTATTTTGTGCCTAAGTGATACAAACACCATGAGGTTTGTATCTATAAATGGAGCTTCTAGGTGTTCAAGCATATGAACATAAAATATTGAATATAAAAAACAACACGCACATAACACAGAGCTGTATAGGGTTCTTATTTCACAGAAATGCATGTAGTTCAGAAATTTGTCGTCTTCAAAACTTTGCTTCAAAACATTCTGAATTTTCCAGGAAAAAAACCTTGTTGCTAAGCATGTAATTTTGTGTCAATCAAAATATTTAATTTAGCACAATGGAAACATTTTGGTTTTATCTTCCTGTTATAATATATAAATACATTGACAAAATTTAAATAAAAACACATTTCAGAATTAAACATCTTGTTCTGCTAATGTCAAAAAGAATTTTATCATCCACAACACATGGACTGCTTCATCTTTTCTCCCCTTGAAGTTTCAGTCATACTTTCCTAAGGGTTTTCCTCCTTTAAATGAAAAATCAGTGTAAGCATTTGTACTCCAACAAGCTGGAGAACTTGGATTAACCACCAGACTGTTCCTGGCATAAACCATCTTGGTTTTGGACATCTGCAGAAGAGAAGCTACCAACTAAAAAGGCTACTGTCAATGGTGGGCTGGTACATAGAAAGGAGAGGACTCTTGGGGTGTGCCAGCCCACCCACCCATTTCTGGATGTATGGCACTGGCCATTTTACACTAACTGGGACCCCTGGGGCTGGAAGCTGAGCTGGCACTGAACGGACTACTTAATTCTCACCCTCAATTACTAACCATCAGACTGCATGGTTAACAAAGCTCTGACATGAGATGACTCTTTTGGCACAGAATAAAAGTAAAGAATGTCTGCCTTGTTTCTTACTGCTATGAACTCGATTTTGCCTCTCTTGGTACAGGCTTCAGTACTGGATCCAAACTCAAGTTGTCTGAGCAGGTGGAGCCCTGCTCTAGTATATTAAGTGAGACAGAAAATACAAATATGCAAACGGTATTTTAGGGAAGTAGAAGGTTGGGGAAAAAAAAATCTCATCCAGAGTGTTTACAGTAAAATCCAATACAGAATAATTTCCTATGACACGTGTCGGTTGCACAAGTGTCAGGAGAAATTAATGAAATAGTGGAGGCAATAAGGTTATGTGTGAGCCAAATCCAGGAGCTACTAGGGTAATACTTCATGCTCTGTAAACTAGAAGTTGTTTAATCCTGCTATCTACCCATCCAAAGATGCCTCTACTTAGCCACTCAGTCTAAGATGTTGCTGTTAGTGCTCGCCTCTCATCATTAAGAACACTATTAGCAATCTCTATAGAAAGAAAAAAATCAATGTTATCAGACTCTCAGGATGTTTTTATGTTGGGAAGAGCACCCATTAAATTATCATGAAATGTTCATGGATACATCAGAGGAAAGATGATAAATGAAGATCTTACTGTTGAATTGTTGATGGCAACAGAACAGAGGCTTGCCCCGTGGGCAGGAAGCTGGTTTATGTACGTCAGCTTGTTCAGGTCCCAAATGATGCAGGTTCTGTCATCGGATCCACTCACGAAGATGCTGTAGGTCACAGACGCAGCAAGGCAGGTCACTGCCTGAGTGTGCCCATACAAAGCCTGGTGGGGGAAAGCGCAACCAATAAACCACAGCAGAGGGTAGCTGATTTGCTACAGAACCATAGTCCTACTGTAATTTCCTTAGTAAGAACAAGCAACTTAGTCATTCTGTGGAGAACGTCAGGGGAGAACACCACAGGATCTTATAGAGGCACTCCTATCCTGAACTCGTGGTTGAGGAAAGTTGAGGCTCCAAGAGATTATATGACTTGTCCCAAGTTGCACAGTCACTCAGGGCCCTCAGCATACATTTCAGACTACAACAGTGCTTTGTGCTCAGCAACAAAACATCATTTTTCACTTCAGTCTATGCAGTTTTATGTAAAACTTATGCTTGGAAATTACTACTTCTCAATATTTAAAAACCATTTTGAAATAAAACTTACAGGGTGTATTTCAGTGACCTTCTCAGTCTTATCTTTCTGTTTAATAAGTACTAATATTTTCCCAATTTTACTTAAGAAGAAAAACAGCATTTGGGGAGAAATTTTGCTTTAAAATCATATCAGCATTCTTATTTTGTTGTTTTATAGGTTCCAGAGACACAAGGAGTGCTGAGTTTAATTTAGCCTTATTTAAACAGTTTCACTAAAAGAAGCTACACTTTTGGCAATTTAATATCACAGAAGTCATGAAGTGTACTGATGACAACTTTTTAACGCAGCATTTTCAAGTGACATCAGTATACATTTCTGCTGCATAACCACCAATGACAGTAAAACCTGTTGGGCAGAGAAAAAAATCCTTCACAGCTTTCCTAAAAAACCTTCCAGGGCTCAATTTTTAGCTGCCTTACTGTGAAAAATGAGACCCACCAGTTTTAATGTTGGTTCTAACAGTAAATGCATATTCCCTGCTGACTTTCTCTACACGACATAACGAGCACATCTTCAGGGTCTGTCTCAGTTCAGCCTGCAGCAGGAGAGCCACATGTCCCGGATGATTTTTGCAAACATATCTCATACTCTTTTCCAGACAGAACTGAACTCTTGCTGCCACTTGCCAAGGTTACTAGGAATAACAGTATTCAAACATTAATCCACTGGTGAAGAAGCTGAGCTGCAGCAGGCTATATACTCCTGAAGGTGACCTGCAACTGCAAGGGATGAATTTCAGCTTGTGACTTATTCCATTCACAAGAATTGCTAACTAAAAATACTGGCACAAAATAGGGTCTCCAACAGTGGTTTTCAGAGGTCAGAAGCACTCTCAACTGAGCATGGAAAAGGAGGCTCAACAATAGCTTTAAACTGCCTGTAAAACAGTCTCTTTACAAAGGACTGGGCATAACCCAGTGCCTGTGCTCAAGAACTGCACAAGACCTCTTCAAAAATGGCAGGTTCAAGGGCTATAAATTTCCTCTCCTTCCTCTAAAGCATGAAAGAAAACACATCTACTGTGACAGCATCCAAATTGCCAAGGCAAGTCAAGAGAAGCTCCCGCACAAGTTTTATTAAAACCTTTTTTTCTTTTTTAAATCCAGAAAGATTCTACCTGGTGGTGAATTGCTTTAAATACAAGCTGAGTGTGGAAGAGAGGGCTAGACCTGAGCCCAGTTATAATCTCAGCTTCAATTCACCAGTGTCTTAACAAATATTCCTGCAAAAACAGTGGCATGCTTTTAGATCTCTGCTGTCTTCTCATCATTGCTCTGCAAAGACTGATAGGTTTTCCCTTAATGAGAAATATCCTGCAGCATATCTGCAGAAAGAACTGTGAGGTCTATCTCTAGAGTAACATCAAAAGAGAAAAGGGGACCAGCTTCACTGCCAGAACACTTAGTGAATGAGAACTTAAACCAAGTTTGACCGTCCAACTTAACTGGCTGACACAGACGCAGACACTTCACCTTCCTGAGAGGTCTGCGTGGCAGACAACAGCATGGCTTGCCCAGATGCTTCTCCCACTCTAGTATTTCATTTGGCCCAGAAATTCTGGGGGCTGGATAACATCTATCTCTCTGCTTGTGAACACTGAGGGAACTGGTAAGTTGCATGGATCGATACTGAAACTATTATGCTCAATCTTTAGTGTTCCATGAAACTGTGGAAGCAGCCCCTGCTAGAGAAGGAAAATGACTTTTTCTGCTGAAATATAGTTTCTGTACTTTACTACATTCCAAACCAGAATGTGTCAGTCCCATGAGACAGCTGGTAAGTGAATAGCATCCACTTTATAGCACATCAGCTTTACTTAAGCAAAGCGCACTCTCTCAGGAAAGATGATACAATTTTTTTGGTTCAGCAGAAAAAGCAGCCACCATGAAACACTGAATTACATGAAAGCAGCAAGTAATTCACTGGAAGACATTTAGGATCATAGTTCAGATTTACATCTACGCCAGACAGTCATCAAAAAAAAAAAGCTTCTGCTAGCAAAGAGAGGAGAAAAAACACAGCATTTGTCATTGCATGATCTCATGCCACTTTGTGGACTTTGGGCAATACCAGATTAATCACACTGAAACACATCAGCAAAGCTAATTTTGGATTGTTAAAGACAAAGGCATTATGCTGGAGATGAGAGAGCCTCTTCAAACAGTTGCCTGAAACTCAAACTGAACCTCTGACTGGTATTATTTTGATGTTCATGAAAATTACAGCTTCTGCTTTTCTCTACTGCTGTTTCTTCCCTTTCTATATCCATGTCCTGGTTTGCAATAATAGGCAGCAGAATTAAAAGGTCATCACTGAAGATCTTGTCTCATATTTCTGGCTTCTGCTCAACCAGGAAACTCTATAAACCTCAGACTGCTCTAAGCACAGTTTCCCCTTAATTTCAACAGACAGGAATTTTAGATAAATGGAAATCTAAATACTGCTCTGTCATCCCAACAGACACTGAAATTTTCACATCATTTAATGACAAATAAATTATGTTTTGGCTCAGGGTATGGAAAACACTGAAATAGCATCTGAATATCCCTTCAAAGTAAACAAACAGAAGAAGCTTCTAACACTCAGAGACCATTTTGCTGATTAGCAAACTCTTTATTAGTTTGCCCAAAAGTAGCAGAAAGTTTTGTCTCTTATTTTCTTAGGGAAGAGCAGGGTCTCACGCTGCCTTTCAGATATGACAGAGCTATACTCTAGCTTTACTTGTAAAGCTGAGAAATCACAGCTGAATCACACAAACCTTGCACGAGAATTCACTTTTCTAAATGAAATAGCATTTATACAGCTGCCTGATGACTACACAATGAGCTCCAAATCAACAAACACTAAAGGACTTTAGACAGTGAGGACACAAACTATATCATTCTTTTTGGATCTATCCCTACCTCATGGAGTAACATAAGCCTTTTAAGCCTTGAATTCCAGTAGAGAGAAAAGAATCAAGAACTTTGCCTATCTGAGTCTTCATCTCCACCAGCTAAGTTTGGAGATTGTTTTGGAATCCTGTCCATTGCTCTAACAGCCCCAAAATTATTATAATGATCTCCAGGTAATACTGTTTTTTGAAAATAATCCAAGGGTTGGCTGCACTTCAAGTGAGGACAGTATATGCCTTATCTTCACTGTTTCTTTGATCATGATAAACTTTGGAATTGTGTCGTGGTTGGACAAACCAGGACAAATTGCTACCAAAGGGAACACCAAACAAAAGGGAACAACAAACCCAACAAAGGGAAAAACCCCAACAAGCAGAATACATAACTATAAACTGTGGATATAAGGCATATTATCAGCTCCTGATCTGATAACAAGCTGTCAGACGATGACAGTTATTATTGTTTTTTTCTGCGTTTTTGATTCATGCAAAGGTACTTCCTCTGCCAGTCATGTGAGAGAAAAACAAATCCTTTGGGTTTCATTATGTTTCTATAACAAAAGAGCTACAGTACTCACCTGTCTGAAGTTCAGACATTTCACTTTGTCCTTGACCAAGGAAAGTTCCCAGACACACACAACCGAGCTTGTTCCAGATGTGATTATGGTAGTTGCTGAAGGACACACAGCACAGAGGCACTTTCCCCAGTCCGCCATGCACTCAACTGTTGTCACATTCTGTACGAGAAAACAGCTTTCAGACAAATGCTCATCTGGCGATACCATGCATTTATTAAAACCAAATGTCAGATTCAACTTTCAGAACTGAGCCTGCATTTTTTCAAAGTCAGGAAAGAAAAGCTTATCTTAACCAGTCTTTAGGCTCACAGCACAACTGCATAATATGTACGTGCACAGGCTGTGGTTGCAGGCAGCTGTGTCATCCTCCAAGGGCCAAACAGGAAAGCTGGACAAAGGTCAGTGTCTCATGTCTGAGCACACCCAAGTCCCAATCCCTCTCGTGCCACAGACTTCCTAGGTAACTTCAAGTAAGCTCATGCTGCCACCATATAGCGACAAAATGCAAACATTCAATGTAGATTAAAAAGAAAGCCCAGGCTGTGACAGCCACTGCTAACAGAGTTGTTGCCAGGCTCTGTGACCCTCCTTTTACTTGGAATGAAAAGCCAAAGCACTAAATTCCATTCTGTGCCAACAGCTCTGTTAGCAGCCCCCAAACTGGCCTAAACCAAGCCCAGGTCTATTACACACTGCAAGCATCCTTCTGTTCACATTCGGCATTAGCTCTCTCCTGCGCAACAGGGGACAACACTATGGTGCTAATGATTCTGGTGGACCTGGACGCCACTGTCACAAAAAGCAAACCACAGGCAGAACAAACCTTTACCTACTTACAATGAGGATAAAAATTTCTTTTAAGCTCCTGTCCAGAGGCACTGCTGACCCAGAGAGAACTCAAGTTGGATTCCAAACTACTTCGTACAGTGACTGTGTAATCACAGCAAGAGGGTCAGTGACACTCTGACTTTTGAAGAGGAGACAGAACAAATAATTTACACCTATGGCAGGACTACGAATTGCTAAACACTGATTTTAACTGAAATCAATAGAGAAAATTCCCAATAATTTTACAGAGCAGAAGGCAAAATACATCTCATGGCTTTTTCACTTCCATTGACTGTGGGTATGTCTGTAAAAACATAATGATGTGGCTTGCACAGATACCTAAGCCAGTATCTTGCTGAATGATGTATTCTGCTATTCTGGTACCCAAGATAACTCAGATGTCTTTGTGTGCCATGACATTATTTCAAATACATCAAAAAATTGGTGTTTGTGGTAGAGGAAGAAACCGAATCTGCCAAGTACCCTAACAAGCAGTGTGATGACTTAGACCATTGATTTTTAACAGCAAAGAAGTAAGAGCATTAACTTCCTAGACACTATTATTTTGAATGAATGCACTAGGCTTAGCTTGGGAGCCAGAAGGGAATTGACAGATGGTCCTATCTTGATTCCAGCAGAAAGTTCTGCACAATGAAATTTCTAATAAGGGGCCAAGAGACCTTGTATTGTCCTTACAACCTCTGTAACGAGGTTTCTCCTTCATTTTGGTGGACAGCACAGTCACTGGAATGAAAACTTGAGATAATTTAGAGCGGAAATGCCACATTTTTTAGCACTGTAGAATGACTGTATTCTGTTGAGATATACAACTTGAGATTCCTCAAGAATCTTGACTGTGAGAAAGTCCTGTACAGTATCCTCTGAAATCAGCTCCCCAACAGCCTCTGAAATGTGTGCCCAAGCTAGCCAAAGACCACAACGTATAATTCATTTCTGGAATGCTTAATCTTTTTCCTATTTACCTTCTCAGATCCATAGTTGCCAAAGCAGCAGGTGAAGTCCTCAAATCCCCAGCAGAATGTTTTGCTCCAAAGAGGAGGAATCAAAACTTTATTCTTTTCAACAGCCAGAATGCCTTTCTCAGTGTGAACAATGTGCCCAATAGCTCCCTTGGGATAGTCTGACAAGACAGAGAACACACTTAATTCTGTTGATTTTAGAGCACTTGTTAACTTTCCTCCTTGCAAAGGTTGTGTGGTGAGGCTGGCAAGTCCTCCAACTGGGCTCAGTGCTGTGGCCAGGCCCACAGACAGAAACCCACTCTACAACTGAGATTCCAGACAGAATAGTGGAAACGTTCCTCTCCAATGGACCACATAAATCCATGCAGGGGGAGGGACATGCTCTAAAGGAGGGGATTTAACAGCAGTGTCATTAAGCTCCTTTTCATTGGCAGACTGCCATATGCCACGAACTACATAAGATGCTGGGCATGTCACCAACAGCCTCTCTAGAACAAGCTATGGGAGCCCACTGTCCCCACAAATGCATGTGATGCAAAGAACACCACAGTGGGATGAAAAAGTAGAAACACTGAAGTTCTCCAGGCTTCTTCACAGTAAGAAAAGTAGCAGACTAAGAAAAAGATGAAGAAAATAAAATATTTTAAGATAGAGAAGTGGAGAAAGACAGTATTTACTTTGCTGTTGAATATAAAAAGAGAGAATGAGAATGGCAAACAGTGAGTTTTATGTTTCAATTTAACATATTCAGAATGTAGATGAGAGAAAAGATTTAAGTGTCTTATAAAAAAAAATAATCTGGTTTGAACTCTGCAATATAAACGTAAAGATTTCTCCTGTGTATTTGAGTGTTTTCAATGACCACTCACAATGCACACGTACACAAATAACAGCTGGCAAGAGGCATCCTAAATGTACCAACTCCTACAAAGCTGCATTACTGTTTTTGTGCTCTTGAAAATCCAGATTCGCCCCATCCAATAATTCTGCACTTATTAGCTCAGAAAGTGGCGCACAGCCCCTGCAGCACCTTTTATTATAACTGGTGAGAGCTTCAAATTTTGCAGGCTACTCATAAAAGGAGGAAGAATTCCACTTGAGTGAAGTGACAGTACAGTCTCTCTTCCTGATGAGCTTTTCCCTTGGGCATTCCTGGATGGATGTGGTTTCGTGAAGAGCTAGAAAAAGGAATGGCATTGAAAAATGAATTTGTTTGCCAGATCGTGCAGGAGAGACATCTGTTTAAATCCTTAATCATAGACCCTAGGACTGTCATACATAAATGTCTTCATTAAATTAAAATCTTACCCTTATTATATTTTCATCAGACTACATCCCTTCCTCACAGAGATAGGAAGCTAATCCCAGCAGTTCAGGAGAAAAGAGAAAAGTATAGGTGAGACTTTGATCTGCCTTTATTTGACTGTACTCATTCCCAGACTAGTGGTTACTCGTGTGACTCTGCTGTAGGTGCAGAACTCAGATTTGATGCCACAGCTGTACAGCATACCCCAGGAACAGCACAATTAGAAAGTGGAATCACACACATGAATATGGCTGCATACTAATGTAGTACACAATGTGGAGAAGTCTATAGCCCATCGTTCATCAGATTTAAATCAGAAAAGGCCTCTGTTTTAAGTTTCTATTCTTACATTCCAGTTAAAATACTACAAGATAAAAATAAATTATGCTCACTGCTCTCATGCTAAAGTGGTACCTGCTTTGGTATCTGTCCAAAGTTGCTGATAAAACCCAGGATGGTGCTCTTAATAAGAGGATCTTTAATGTTGTTGAGGTCCATCTTGTCTCCATAAAAATAAGGGTGATAGGTGTTAACTGCCTCCACTGCAGCTGAGCCATGTTGCTTGTGGCCAAAAATCAGATCTATCCAGTGATGGAGGTGTGCACTGACATAGTCACTTTCCAGTGCCTGAAACCAAAAGAAAATAAATTCAGTAGAATGTATCCATTACAAAAGCATTATCACTTTCCAACTCCTGCTGGAGACTTAAATTGTCTGCAAGTGAATTTTCATACTTTCAGTTCCTCCACTACTATCATCCTCACAAAATGTGACCAGAGACGAAGAGTGGATCGCCACAGGAAAAGGAAGGACAGAGCGCAGCATGCTTGACTTTGCAGACACCAGGAGGAATGTCCTCAGAAAAAACACAAGCAGGTTCCACCAAGCAAGTTCAAGCACTTCACAGATCTTGGCACATCCTCCAGCGGCCAATACACATTAAAGCCTGGGCTATCATGTCTTCAGCAATACTGGTACTGACACAAGATGGCTTAAATGAATAAAACATTTGCTAGCATTTGGTACCATCACTTTGCTCTATAGTCAAAACACAGGTGCATTAAGGTACTAGTCTATTTGTAGAAATATGCCTTAGTTATGAATCATGAAAAGAGACATATAAACATAGATTGGAAAGGGAGATGACTGGCTTTGAATTGGGTCTGAAGGACACAGCAGGAGAGGCTGCATGCCATGAACCAGCAAAGAGAGTGTAGAGCTTGTAGAGAAATGGCAAGGGGTGCTGCAAGCTAAGGCAGGGAAGGGGTTTTGCAATAGCAGAGTTGGGGTGCAGCAGGGAAGCTGTATGACAGAAGTTTCAAGGCTGCTTGGGTCTGGTCAACAAACATTTTGCTACTGTCACAGGGCTTAAGCAGAGACAGTCACAGCACCAGATTTCCTTATGCTGGAAAAAACTTAGGGTCCGAACTTTTTTCCTCAAAATGAGAAATGGTTAACTTTCATTAGATTTGCCACCCATAGTGACAGGTGTGTGGATTAATGGGAGCAGAAGAAAGAATTACTACTGGAGAAGACTGGGAGAAATGCCACAAGGCAATACATCCACACCAACATGGGCTCTACAAAGAACTCAGTGCAATCGTAGCAGAAAACTTGTACTTGGAAGACCCAGACAGCAAGTTCATAAGCAGTGGACACAAGTTTGAGTTGAACCTTTGCCCACCTCCAGGTTAGCCAGCCTTTCCCATAGGGCTTCACTAAATGCTACTGCCCCTGCCATCACCTGCCTCACCAAATTTCTGTGCAGTCCCAAATGGCCTTGCCCAATGATTCAAGCAGCAGTGCTCAGCGTTATTAAAAATACTTTCCTATCTCCAAATCATTTGATGTGCAATACTCCCTGATGCTCAGTTAAAGGTCTCCCAAGCAGACCATCCCACCCAGAGCACAGCAGAAATAAACACACTAATGGGATCCAGAAGAATGGCTCATTTCACAGAGCAGACAGTTAGCCCACTGCAGCTGGTTTAAATGACCCTGCCCACAGCTATAATGATCACAGGGCAGCTCAGAGAACAAGCACGGCATACAATCTGTCCCCTGCAAACAACAGGAAAACACTTTGAACAGACTCAGAACTAATCCTCATTAATAAAAGCAGTTAGTCCATGAATTACAAACTGTAAATTTTGCCTGGCATCACTGCCAGAGCAAAACAAAGCAACCAACAGAGCTGCAACTGTGCAGCCTCTCAGTATTTCACTGAGCACTACAACAAGCCCAGCCAGGGAGGGAGATCTTGCGGTCTAAGGAGGAAGTAAATAAATTTTGTTAGTAGACTAGATTCCTAACTTATTAAACATGAAACAGGGAGCTACTCAGAGCTTTATCTCAAGAACAATTCTTTGCTCTGATATTCATTAAAGCAATCACCAAACCTCAGAACAGTGTTGACCTGGATATGTTTAATACATCAAACTCACTGTGAAGCCTCCTAAAATGATCATGAAATCAGTAACATGTACATCTAGTCTTGTGTATGATTTCAGAGAAGACAAAAACCCTCATATTTCAGAATTCAAGATCTCAAACTCTTCACTGAAGGGTTAGAGAACTTTCCCAGGGCAGGCTAATCAACTTTCTTTCCACAGCAAGGTTTCTTGCACTCTCTCTGTAAAATCTAGTACTAGCTATGGTTGGAGAGAGAATACTGGACTGGCTGTACGTGAGGTCTGAGCAGGTCTGGAAAAATCATTAAGAACACAAATCTATAAAGATGATCTTTCATTTGCTAAACTGCTCCTAAAAGTGTGGCTTATCAGCTGTGCCAATGTTGTCAAAAACTGCAGCTTACTGGGAGCAGATCTGTAGAAGAGAACAGATGGTACAGAGGGCCCAGTATCCACATTACATGCACTGTGGGGGCTTTACTTCAAACTAGATCTAGTCTGCTCCCACAGGCTGAATGCCACGAGCATCTGGAGTGCACAACCGGAGTGCAGCTTTTAGTTTCATTTCGTCCAAACCAGGTCTATCTAGTTCACACAATCTGAGACCATTCTGCAATGACAGCAAAACCATGCTATGCAGGGACGACTGATAGATTCATCTCCAAACTGCACCCTCACTCGAAAATACAAGGCAAAAGCATATGTTCCCCATTGTATCTAAGAGTATTCAGAGTGCTCACCATTATACAAGCAGTAAGGAGCACAGCGTAATACTTTACACTCCAAACAAGCCACAATGTAAGAGACAGCATTACTCCCGATGTTTTTCTTCAAAAATCATCAGCGTAAAATTGTAGCAGCTTTCAGGCATCCATGGATTTCTGTCTGCAGCTTCTCTGCGAGGGAAGGACAGTTGGTCTTCCCCATGTTTGGGAAACTGGAGAACAGAGACTAAGCGCCTTAGAAAATCACGGAGAGAGCAGGGAAAGAAAACAGATCCTAAACCCCAAAACCTTCGTGCTTTCATTGGAGTCAGTGGGGAACACCAGGGAACTGTTGCATCTTTGACGTCAGTGGCCAAAACCTCTTTGCAGTGGGTAGCCCTGAGTTGCTTCCTTGCAAGGGAAGGGACTAGGAACTCCCTAGGCTCAACTCTTCACTTTAGCAAGGACTGTACTTTAAGCAGCAAGCTTGCAGTGCACACAACACTAACAGAAGGATCTCCTTTCTCATAGCGTCTCTTCTGTTCCACTGCCTTTCAGTGTGATTAGAGCTCTGAGCCTCTAAATCACTCTCTAGGCAGCTTCAGAGATGCCTGACTCAGTAATACCAATTATCGTGTGTGTACAGGAGCTTAAGCAGTCTGAACAGTCTGATTAGTTGTTTCAGAATGGACATTAGGAAGATCTTCACCATGAGGGTGGTGAGACACTAGAACCGGTTGCCCAGAGAGGTGGTGGTAGAAGCCTCATCCCTGGGAGTTTTTAAGGCCAGGCTGGATGGGGCTTTGAGCAGCCTGGTCTAGTGGGAGGTGTCCCTGCCCATGGCAGGGGGGTCGGAACTAGATGATCTTTAAAGTCCCTTCCAACCCTGACAAGTCTATGATTCTATGAACAGGGCTCTTAATCTCTCTGCATCTCAGGTCTTTGGGGGACTGGCTGGGGTGGAGTTGATTTCCTTCATAGTAGCTAGCATGGGGCTATGTTTTGAATTTGTGCTGAAAATAGTGTTGAAAAACACAGGGATGTCTAAGTTACTGCTGAACAGTGCTTACACAGAGTTAAGGCCTTTTCTGCTTCTCACCCCGCCCCAGCAGCAAGTAGGCTGGGAGCGCACAAGAAGCTGGGAGAGGACACAGCTGGGACAACTGATCCCAACTGACCATATGGGTTGCAAACAGGCAGGGGACAGAGTCGGACTGAAAAATAGAAGCTAGGTCCTGGGGGAAATTCAAACACTAAACAGTGTTTTCTTTCCAAATCAGAACAAAAAGCCTAATCTCAAATTTTCTCATGTATTAAAATCCTGCCCACCCAATTCTAAATTTGGAAAATTTACAGCCTTTTATTTTACTAATAATGAAGCTATATTAGTTATACCAGCTACATCACAATATAAAATATTTTCAGTTCATCCTATATATCTAATATAAACATTGCAATGAAAAGATCTTTTTGAAATGTTTTGATAACAAAGCCAGAAAGTTGAAATGATTTATTGAGACATTTTCTTGTTACTACTGACACGCTCCCATTTCAACCTGTCTAGTTTCCTGGTGAAAAACTCTTCCATACATTTTTTTCCCAGGCAGGTCTAATCTCTGTGTCCTTGTCAGACCAGTAATACTGGGCTGTGATCCGAGTTACACGGGTAACGGCTACCGAAATACAAGGTAAAACAACAAGAAGATTAATGTAGCTTCTACCAAAGGGACTGATTAGTTACTGAATATGCTGTAAATTGAACGTACTGGCTTAGCTTACTGTATTGTGTGGAAGCACACCACTGAGTCAAACTACCAGGCATGGAGACACTTGAGACCTGCTAACAATAGTAAGCAGCTATTCTCCATACCACATAACTTGGAATACCATTAATTCATGAGGTCTTATGCATTGAGGCAGGATTCTGGGGCAAACAATGGGTAGATGACTACTTTCAATCGCATTTTCAAAATGATTGAAAACAACATTTTAAATAAGTATATACAAATCCATTTCAAAACAGGTAAAGTAGCAAGATAGAGATTTAACTTCTTTTAAATATTTTTTGCATTATTGTTCTGACACAGGTTTAAAGTCCAGTGTTCAGATCATGAATTCGCAATAGAGACCAAAGGGAGGCTCTTAATCAATTAAACCAAAAAATGAAATATCTCACTATATACTCAACAGTCCTAAAAAAGAAACAAAGGCAAGACTGCTGCATGAAAAAGTAGGCAAGCACAGGCTCAGGTCATACCCACATTCACTCACAGCAGTAACCTGAGCAGGTGTGAATGAATCCCGAGTTGAACAGGCTCACTCTCACTCTCACACTCAGTTATTCACAAGCCAAAGTGTTTGCAGCATCAGGAACCTACAGAGACATCACGGGATGCAGGTGCTACAAATCACTGACTTGTCTTTGGAATATAGTGTTTAAACATTAATTCCCTGCAAGATATGCAGAAGATGCACGCTACCAGGAGCCTGTTCTCTTAAAACTGGTTTAATAGAAAAAAGTTTTCTTCAGGATGGATTCACAGCACATAGACCAGCTTATAAAGGATTTTTTTTTTTTTTTCAACATGGATAAAAATGGCATCGCCAAACATGGGACTAAGACTGGATTACTGACAGCATCCAGGTGGCTGCAGGCAGAAGGAGATGTAAGAAGAGGCCAGAACAAATAAATCAAACAGATTTGTAGGGTCTCAAGAAGGAAAGGAGAAACACTTTAGGTATGAGGAGTTGAACCATGCAGAAATTCCAAATATAAAGGCATAGGGAAGGAGATTTGTACGTAATATCAGACAACAAAGATGGTCCCCTTCCAGTTGTCTCTGTACTGACTTGAAACAAGGTATCAGGGCATCAGAAGGAATGAGAAGAAGATGTAAAGGAATGTCCAAGAAAAGCATGTAAAAAATTTAGTAGTATGGGCAATCATAAAAAGGACAACTCTGAATGCAACACAGAAGTGCAAAGCAAGGGTCATGAAAGTAATGTCAACTTAATGGGAGCATTGCGGTGGCTGTCAATGGCTAAGTGAACAGTGGAGAAAAGAATATTTACAAGACAAGAGTATGACTCTGGTTTTGTTCAAAACAGGAAGAAAAAGTTATGGCAATCAGTGAGGAGGTGGAAGACAGGATTCAGGAACCAGCATTTCAAGGTGTCAACTGAGTAAAAGCTTATTTGGACATACGAAAATAGAGAAGATGGTTATAGCCACAGGTTTGGATCACCTACGGAGAGATTATAGAGAGCGAAAGCTGAAACCACATAACACAGGAGAGGTGAGAAGAACCCACTGAGGCAGAAACTGAAGGTACACATGACAAACCAGGATGATGCAATGCCTTGAAAATCACGGTCTGTTTGTTTAGTCCCACCAATGCTAACACATATAATCATCACATTTCTTATACACAACAACAATCTGCACATGCTCACAAATACAGATTAATTCTTTTTGCTAGAGCAAATCTGATGAGATAATGGAGGGCCATTATAGTACAGCCCATTCCCTTTTTAGCTCTAACAAAAAGAGAGATCAGCACCAAGATATTCTGCTGCAAAGTCTGCGTTCAATGCAACAACCTGCACAAGGAATTGCCTTTGCACTCACTACTACGTAGCAAGTGACATCATACAGAAGTAAGACTAGCATTATAGATAGCACTAATTGCAGTAAATCTCAGGACGTTAAAGCTATTTGCTTTCAAACTGCCAAAGCTGACTCCATTAAAAGCAGGAAATCACATTAGGTTTCCCCCCTCTAAAATAAAAAAAACAAAAAACTGTAGTTCTGGCATGACTCGGAGGAGGAGCTTGATAGTTTAAACAAACACACAGCTGATTAGCAACAACATGAAACTGTACGAATACAAATGCCATGTGCATCCATTATGTTATGTTCATATACACTTATGGGCTGAGATAGGTCCCGGCCACAGACCTAGATACAAACTTCACCTGGTTTGGAAAGTTGGCCTTGATTCAGGGGGAGTTGTTAGGCAGACAAGTAGATATACAAAGTTCAGAACCCAGCATGAACTCCACAAAGGCAGGATGCGCTTAGATCTAACATTTTGGTTTGTGACTCTAGCCTTCAGAGTTCCATTTTCAGTGGGACCCAGTTCAGCATTTTGTCACAAATCCTGATATTCACTAACCTGTCTGTGTAGGAGAATGAATTTATGGGGGTCCCCATTTGCCCAAGGAGGAAGCTGCACATCTCCCAGCACTGTTCCATCCTGCATGCAGCCTGTAGGAATTACAAAGGGAGAACTAGAAACAAGAATCACACACATTGCAAATAGGGACAACGTTTCTAAAACACTGAAATCAAAGGAAATTGAGGTGATTTGCACACATGCAGTTTCAGGTTCTACATCAAAAGTTTGTATTCTTGTAGCCTTATTTTAATAAAAATTGATCTCTCGTTGCTAGAGGGCCTCATCAGTCCGCATAGTCCAGAAACCAACTCTCAACATGCGATCTGGATCTTTTCCAGTGGCAGGATGCTGGACAGCAGAAGGGGAGCACTGAAGTCCCTTCTAGAACTCACCAAGTTCAAAGTGATTCGCATTGGTTAGGAACTCTGGCAAGTAGAAGAATTCAGGGATGAGTTCCCTGACATCACTCATGTTGTCCCTTGATGCCGATTCCCATGTGCTCTTGACACTGTGAAACATCCTGTCTGCAACATCAAAACTCCCACCCTGTGAAATGGAGACAGACAAAAAGAGTGCAGTGTGAATATTCTGTTAAAGAAAAAGCAACTGCAGAATCTTATCCAATTCTGAAATAATCACTTCATCACATGTTTGATTAGGTGATATCTCAAGATCTGTCCCAGCTCTGTTTACTGTGATCTTATATTAGGGACTGTCTTAGTCCTGGTTTTTGGGTTGAAAGGTTGCAAATACCATAAAGCTTGGAGTCTTAGCATAACTTGCAAATAAGACAGACACAAGTAGAAATGATCACGGGCAGCTTGAGAATATTGGTGTACCAATTATTAATGTTTCTGAGGGCAATTCATTCATTTTATAGAATCATAGAATAATTTGGGTTGAAAGGGACCTTTAATGGTCATCTGGTCCAACATCCCCTTCAAGTAGCTCAGGTTGCTCAGAGCCCTCTTCTACCTGACCTTGAATGATTCAAGGGATAGGGCATCTATCACCTCCCTGGGCAACCTCTTCCAGTGTTTCATCACCCTTATTGTAAAAAACAAACAATTCTTCCTTATATCTAGTCTAAATCTACCCTCTTTTAGTTTAAAACCATTCCCTCTTTGTCCTATTGTAACAGGCCCTGCTAAAAAGTTTGTCCCCGTCTTTCTCATAAGTCCCCTTTAAGTACTGAAAGGCTGCAATAAGGTGTCCCTGGAGCCTTCTCTTCTCCAGGCTGAACAACCCCAACTCTATCCACCTGTCCTTAGTCTCTAATTCTTCTGCATAAGCTTTTGACCTGAGTCCCCCTCTTCCTTACCAGTCTTTTCTGAACAGCCTGTAGCTATTGACAGCCACACTCCAGTCATGGGATCTATCCCACCAAGTTCCAGTAACGGCAACTAGGTCACAGCTTTCTAGAAGCACGGTGGCTTCCAGCTCCTCCTGTTTGTTGCCCATGCTGTGTGCATTGGTGTACAGGCACTTCAACTGGGCTGTCGGCTGTGCCACCTTCTTAGCAGAACAAACCTTAATTCCCTTGAGATATGTCACTAGTGTTTCCGTCTTGGCTCCCATTACATCAGGAGCCCCAGGCTCATCTTTGTAAGACTTCAGGTGCGCTGCAGTGTAGTGGCATGTCTCAGAGCAACAGGCTGAGGGCCCTCGCTAGCATCCCATCCCTCTAACCTTGTCATGTCATCCCACAGGTTGACACAGGCAAGCATGATATTATCTCTCTCCCCCTTCAAGCCTGGCTTAAATCTCTGTCAGTGAGCACCACTCATCCCAAAGTGATTTGCAAACAGTAGACACAACTTGCATGTTTTCACTTCAGTTGTGACCCAAATAGTTGTGAACAATCTTATGTACAATTCTCCTGAGAAAAACCTTTGGAGAAGCAGGGGGTACCACTGAAATAACATTCATCAGATCCAAGCAAACAGGAAAGGCCCAGTGGGCAGGAGACTTCCGGGACTGTTCATTCCGTATGGGAAGAAAGGACAGCGTAAAAAGGGGAAGAAAGAAAGAATGTCTGGGTCCCAAGCGGAGCTGGTGTGTAAGGAAGGAGAAAAACTACCGCCCATCTTGAGATCATTTGCATATGTTTAATTAGAGTCAAACACTAGATGAACACAGCCTTATTAGACCAGGACATCATTCTGAACTAAGGCCTCAAGTAGAAAAAGGAAAATAAATAAATAAACTAAAAATCACTCATCAAATGAAGAGAATTTGGCTTGTGTTCTAATGGGATTTCACATACTGTATGTATTTGTGAAAATCCACGTTCACCCTTACATATGTGTCCCTACATCAAGTATGAAAGGATTAATTTTAACATAAAATTTCTACGATAATGGAAACAACCAAACAGACAGTTTTTGGAGATCGTATGAATGAGTTTGTCAGAAGGAATAAGCTGTTTCAGAAGAAAGTTGACTTTTTAACTGTATAAAGTGACAGAACTGAATTGTTTCTCAATACCTAGCTCAGGTACTGGCAGCAGTATAGCTGCCCAACTGCAGCAGGCTCCCAGACTAATATAGGTATTTCTCATTGGGGTTAATCAATTTGGATTATATGTCATGGGACATAACACTATATCCCACTGCCAGGGCTCAAGAGAGATTGTCAGAGATAGAACAAGTATGTTTAAATAGTTCTACAGTGCAGTTAAGATGTATGAATGACTGCTCATCCTCAACCATTCAGTTGTCAAAGCTGTTTCACTAGGCAAAAAGAACAAGCCAGCAGGATTGCAGACTGAGAACAGTAAAACCCAGAGGTGGTGCAAGAGTCAATCTGTTAATGAATATGAGTTCTAGTCAGGTTCTGCCTGTGGCTGACCTCTTGGGAAAACTTTATAGATTTCGGTTGGTTTTCTCTCTGCCTGTAGACTGTTGCATGTGCCAGATGAGGAGGATGCTGTCCTTCTGCACAATAACAGTTAGCTGAAGCTGTGGACTGCAATCTATTAAACAGGAAAATAACATCTAAGCATCTTCATGCTGTAAGGATGGGTTCCTACTCCCATGCACCTGACTAGCCGTTCCCACATTGCTTTCTGATGGGAAGAAAGCATCAGACCCCCCCATTTTGACCTCCCCATTGCACATCCATAATGCAACTCCTTTGGACCTACAAACTCTGCTGTGTCTGGGAACTGCAAGTCAAGAAATAACTTCTACCATATCTTTTGTTTGGAAGAAACTACCCTCATGGATAAGCTATCAAAACACAGATCTCGTTGCTTGTCTTTTGAAATAGACTTCCACTAAAAGCCAACACATATTCCAGATGGAAAGACCCCGACACTGGTGAATTCTGACCATCTTTTGGTCCAGACTGATCTCTAAATGACAGCATAGTTCTGCTTTACTTCCTTGAATTTTATGTCCTTCTTCCTTAAACCACTGACAATTGTGAAGCCTTCCCACAGCCACTCAAGAGACTGAGCAAAAGAGTGGCTAATCACATGAGTAAGCCTAGCTGGAGTTAATCTGATGCACAAGGTCATCTTGTTCTTGATCATTATTAGGCAAGGACCCTTGGAGTCAAATTCAAATTGAAATTAAAACAGAGTAGAAGAAGGACTATAAATAAATCAACAGCTAACAAGTATCTCATTGAAGCATATTAAAGGGCTTTGTATATTTAATCTGCACACAGCGCGCTGTGTCTGGTGGTGATTGATGCTTTTTCATCTTTTTTTCCAGCTTTTATGAGAGCTGATGGTAATCTCCTGAGAAACAATATGATTTGTAATAAAAAGATTACCTGTATTAAATAAAAATAATATATACATAGGAAATGCTGTTAGCGCGACAAATCTGGTTAAAGATATTACCACCACGAAAAAATGTGATTTTTTCCCTGGCTGTCTAATTCATTTTAGGGAAAAGTAATATCTTTAAAACTTAAGCCTGTATTATTTATAAAGGAAGCAATAACTGATTTTCCCATTTCCTATATTAATAAATTTATTTGCATATATTTATATCAGAATTAATGAGTTTTCTCTCTCTATGAATGCAAAAAACTGCACTGAAAGGGAAAAAGAGAATCAAGAATCGCTTTATGCCTTTAGAGTTGACAAACTCTTATGGCTCTTCTATAGTTAGATACAGTAAGTCTGTTTTCTTTCCTTTCAGCAGAGGCCTTACACTGCCATCAGGAATACTGGAAAAACATGCTTTTTAAAACTTCAGTTCAGGGTATATACAAAGCAACTAGTCAAAGTGATCTCTAGAGAGAAGTTAGAACTTCCCATGTTTATAAAACTAAGCATCACTGATCTTTGGCGGCGCTTTAAACC
The DNA here is from genome assembly GCA_013400135.1 of Rhinoptilus africanus. Lineage (NCBI taxonomy): Eukaryota > Metazoa > Chordata > Aves > Charadriiformes > Glareolidae > Rhinoptilus > Rhinoptilus africanus. The sequence continues at coordinate 1,038,993 of VXBO01010503.1, forward strand.
CGAAGACCTCAAAGCCTTGAGCCAGGCTTGATGAAGCTCTGAGCAATGTGATCTAGTTAAAGATGTCCCTGCTCACTGCAGGGGGGTTGGACTAGATGACCTTTAGAGGTCCCTTCCAACCCAACACATTCTATGATTCCATGGAACTGTTTCTATGAGATGCTTACAAAGGTGCAAAGGCTTACCACATGCCCAGAGATAATGAGAACTAATTACCTGCAGACCGTGGTTAAATGACTGCTCAAGAGACAGTGACACAATGAAGATTAAGAACCCTATTCTCTATAGGTACCTTTGAGAAGTAAATACCAGGAAAGAAGATCAGTCTGCTAGCAGGGGGGTAAGAATTAAAGGGGATAAAATCTGAGTTGAATCAAAAGCAAGTGTCACCAATTACTGAGGGCATGGGGTCATAGAATCGGTGAGGTTGGAAGGGACCTATTAAGATCATCAAGTCCAACCATTAACCTACCCCAACAAAAAACCACTTCTAAACCATGTCCCTGAGCACCTCATCTACCCTTTTGTTAAACACCTCCAGGGATGGGGAATCCACCACCTCCCTGGGCAGCCTATTCCAATGTTTAATAACCCTTTCAGTGTAAAAATGTTTCCTGATATCCAATCTAAACCTGCCCTGACATAACTTGAACCCGTTTCCTCTTGTCCTATCACTTGTCCCCAGGGAGAAGAGCTCAGCCCCCATCTCTCTAAAACCTCCTGTCAGGTAGTTGTAGAGGGTGATGAGGTCTCCCCTCAGCCTCCTCTTCTCC